>JAXIUW010002231.1:0-16392 GCA_035591015.1 Cephalothrix simula
TCATGCCCTTTCCAAAAATATATAGTTTATGGGGGTAACTCTTATGGTTTCAAAGTTTTTAGGTGGGGGGGGGGGCTTTTTGCAGTTTTTCTGCACATCCAATTTTCCCGTCCTATTGTGTATATCAATTAATTTTTTCCGAAAAATAGACCAATAATGCTCGATATTTTATACTGATTTACCTTTTATTGATCTTTATTTCATTTAATATTGAAATAAAGAATTTATGATATGATTATGATAATTAGGAAGTTACTTTTTTTTCATTATTTCGAATTTTTTCAATATTATCTAAAAACAATTTTATTGCTTTGTCATGTTATTGACATGAAATTGCGCTAAATGAAATTATTGAATTAACCGAAATGAAATTCATATAATGAGTCTTAATGTCATGTTTTGTTGAACAGTTATTTCATTTCAAAAATTTTTTGGAGTTATTTTTTATATTAGATAAATTTTTTAGAAGGTTAATACTAAAATGTTTTATTTTCAATAAAAAAATTAACTTTGAATAAGTCTTTTCTCAATTTTATGTACTTTTATTGTTGTATCATATGTGACCATGCCAATTTTTATAAATCTCAAGTCCGTTAATATTTTTTTGGATCGAACAGCGCGTTTATTTTTCGACATTTCTCGGGTTCCTGTTTGAGACTCCTGGATTTACAAAAATTAATTAGGGTAATCATCTATTCTACTTTTTTGTTTATCTGTCTGATCAATTTTTTATAAAACAGAATATTTTCGTTTTGTCAGAGGTGCGTTTTATACCATCTATTCTAAATGTAAGATATAAATCACAGAACCGAGCCGGTTCAGCAGAGTGAAAAATCTGTTTTTTAAACAAATTATATGTTATATATTAAATTATATGAATCTGATTGAGGTGTGCTGCACGTGTTTACTAAGTATTGAATTTGTCTTGTTTATAACGTCACTGATATTTGTGTGATTTGATTAAGGAAGATACTAACAAGTGTTCTAATTTGATTTCAAATTCATTACTTTGCCTAGGCAATCTTTGATATCTTCAAATATTGTCAAATGAAATCAAACATGAAAATCAGGATTTATTGTTAATTCCGATCAGCAATTAATTAGATAAATTAAATGTTAATTTAATCGATTAATCTAACCAAACTTGTCGCAGTATCAATAAGGAGCACGTCATGCTATTTCATATGCGTGTACTATGGCTGTCCGCCATTTATATTTTACAATCCAACATTTCAGATACACAAATGAAGACGAGGCTCAACGTGCCCTGGCGCAGGCACGACTGCTTGCTCAAGGCTTGTCGAAAGAACGGGCTGAGAAGAAGAGGCGCCTTAAATTTCAATCAAGCCTTTCAATGGAGGCTTATGGCATGGAACGCCATGATAACCGCATTTCTAAAGCATTTGTTTCATCATATTATGAGTTATTACAGTGGTTAAGTCAGGTGGATAAAGAGATAACTGGTAAGGAATGTGAAACGGAGGGTTAGACTGGTTACAAACCCTTCACGCACCATGCAATGAAATAGTGACTACTTCTACGACCATTTTTAAATGCAGTAGTGATATCTGTTGGTTTCACAGTAACAATTCATTATATGACTTCACTTTTTATCTTGTTAATTATATTATTGTGTTTGTCAGTGCCAAAGTTGTAAAAAAAATGTTTACATATATCATATATTTTTTAAAATAGTCTTTAAACTTTTTTAAGTACTTAAATGACATGATTCCAAAGCTCCTGGTTCGCATGGCTATTATGCTACTGGTCTATAAGGAAAATCTTCCCTTCTCCAAAGGCCCTAACCAAATTATTTTATTCATTTCGTTCCCTTTATCAAAATACTGATATTTTTTAAGAGTCACTGCCGAGAAAGTTTTAAAATGCTCTGAAAATGGACCGTGTTTTACAAAGCTATAATCATAAAAATCGAAATCGAATTTCGATGGAATAATCTGTTGAAACCTTTTTACGGCTCATCGTCGAATGATGAATTTTTAAAGAAAAACTGAATTTTTATCAAACAAGCTTATTTCTCTCGAAAATTGAGGTGTAATGAAATCATCTTCGGAAAAATCCTATTTTGTCCGATATTGAAGACTAGTGGCTTGATTAGTTGTTGGAAAATATAAAGAGACGTCGGATATTGGGGCCGACCTTTCCTAGCCTCAGATAATTGCAAATATTGGATTTCCCGTATATGATTTGGTTTCATGCCTTTATTAGTCTGTTGCTATATTATTGCTTTTTACCTCGTAATTTGTCACGGGCGTAAAAAAGATACAAAACATAACCCATGGCTGAAACTTTGGAATAAAGCATTGCTGACCTTCCTCTAAAACATATGCGAGGTAAAAATTTTTCGTACTCCCAGTTTTTGAGCGCGTGCGCAAGAAAAGTTGAATGTCGTGTGCATGCGCACGCGTGACTTCAAAAAATGTGAGGACAAAAAATTTCTAACTCGAATATGTTTCACATGAAGGTCAGCAATGCCTAATTCCAAAGTTTTAGCCATATGGGTTACTTTTTGTATCTTTTATACGCTCCTGGACACCCGTGTGGTGTGGTATCTGGAAAATTTTTAAAGATATTTTTCAATATGATATTTTCAACGTACATCAGCTGCGTACATTGTAATATTTTATTTTAGTATCATTTGTATCCGAGAATTTCAATTAAAATATTTTATAATTAGGTACAAAAATTTTTGTTTGAAAAATCACCAATTGAACTCTTACTTAATTTTGATTGGATAATTTAATTTAAACATGACGTATTGACGTAGACAGACATCAGATCAGAAGACGTTGTTTGTTTCACAAAATCAAAGGAAATCTTTCGCTGAAATTTGATTTCTCTGCAGAATTTAATGATTCTGAGAGCACTTTTGAACAACTTAGCATTTTCTTGTAAACCTAAGCTAAGATAAAGACTATAGATTTTCAAAATCAGAATCTTAGAGCATTACCTGATGTGTAAATGTGTTGAATAGGGATATCTGAAGGCCACATAGGGAGCTAACACGAAGAGTTTGGAATGATATTCGTTACCCACTGGAAATCAACAAGTTTTGAATCTGGGTAGAGCTGGCGATAAAGCCACTTAGCAATACCATGTAGATGTTTGTTTGCTCGATGCTGGTTCCAGATTTATCAGTTTATAGAAATACTAATTTTCATGCCAATTTGGTTCTGCTGAGAGATGGATATCTAAAATGGAAACGAAAATTTAAGTCCATTATTTACTGAAACTAATGGCGCCGTCTATCAGCAGCATATATCCCGACCATTAATTTTTTTGAATCTTTCATGCTTTATTGATGCCCAATTCATCAGCGCTACCTGCTCCAATTTTATACATTATTACAAACTCGTAAAACTCGGTGTAATTTAGGTAATGGTGTCTCTCTCTCTTGCACTAAGTAGTCCCCTGTCAGTAATGAGCATGATTTTAAGGCCATAAAATATCGCTGAAATTGGTCGGACATTTTATGTGCCTAATATAAGTGTCTTAATCGGATTGTGCTCATAGACTTTGGATATAACAGGGTAATTGGGTTTTTTACGGAACTATCCAACAATTTATTACCTGATACAGACTCATAAATCTTGGGCTGTGTTTTGCAGTTTTTGAGTCATTTACAAAACATGATAATTCTCTCTGTATTGCTGAAGAAGAAACCGGATTTTCATCCTCTAATTGGACGGCTTTCCGATAGGATTTATTCTATGACTTAGGCAATAAACCCCTGACATATGACTTAGGCCAGAATTGCTTAGGCTTGTGCCATAGAGTAACTTAATGGAAACAGTATCAAATGTCCTTATTTTATTCATAAGTTACTCGAAGTTGTTGATTGCCTATCTATCCCTGGGGCCTAATCTTATACATACTATTTAATCAGTTTATATATCCATCTCTAGCAAGATCTATGATGTTAATGCTATTTACTGAGCATAAAAGTAACGCTATTTACTGAGCTTAGAGGAGACAAAGGTCTGATCAGAGAAACACCACGTTAAGACGGCCAACTTATTCAGCATTTTTTACCAATGATATCACAATGGTCATCCTTAATTTTGCTTTCATCGCAAAGCGCACAAATCATCACGGCTGATCATGCTATAAGCAACGTTGATGAAATTTAATACAATTTCTTTGTTCTTGAAAATGTTATATCGCAAGGGATTTTTGGATTTAGTTTTGATCTTTTGAGAAATTGCAGCAAAATTTCGTTATCTTGTTTGCTTCATTTAACAAACGCATCCTGAGAAATTCTTCAAACGGAATCAGACAAAATTATTCCCGTTCCATGCAGGGGACTGCTGCATGATTATCCTTCAAAGTCGGAAGTATATGTACTGTAGTCACGTTAATTTCATCACTTCATGGGACAACAATCTTTATGTTAATCAAATATAAATACTAACCCGTTCGGAAGACAATTAGCAAATCCTCTCTTAGTCTTAACACAGTAACGTTACTGGAAATTTTGGAGTGATATTTTGGAAAATATAAGTTTCGGGTTGACAAACAAATTAACAGGACTCTTCTCGTGGAATACTGTTATATGCAAAAACTTATTGAAAATAGTTTTATTCTAATAATTCGGTCGCAAATTTGACGAACTTTCATTTAAATTTTCGCAATTTGACGGAATCGGCGAATATGTTTGATATATTTAAATGAAGATTCATCGGTTTGTCAAACTTTCGCCAATTTCAGTGTAATTCACCGACCGGTTCGTCAAATTTGCAATGTATTTCTTTTACCTATTGTTAACTTTGGACATCAGAAAAAAAGATGTTTGTAGATTCTTAACGTGACTTAGAAATTCGTTCTCAGTTTTCACTCCTATAGTCATACTGCTAGTGCTAACATCTATTTCTATTTCCGCATCTTGCGATCTTTGCCTGTCTAATTCCAAAAATCCGCAAAAATCCACCGATGAATTTCATGACTAGTGTAGGCTAGCAGCAATGCTTTAAGATCTGTACCAAAGGTCATCAATCACATTCTATTCCATTCCTTTTTCTATGGTAGACAAAGTCACGTCATGTCGTATCATTAGGATCCAATCCCAAACATGTACGTATGGTCATCAATCAAACCGTAAGATCCTGAAAACAACATAAGATCTATTGGCTTCTTATTCAAGCATAAATGTTTCTGAAGCAAAACTGAAAATTTGCTGAAAAAGTGGAAAATAATGTGAATCAGTTAAAAATGATGTAAATTATTAAGATGAGCAGATCCCTGATGAGAAAACTTTGGCAATGAATTTACCAATTTTGCCGCATCAGCGCTGATGCACTGATGTATGTTTTCTAAACCTCGTCGGATTCTGGCTTATCCGACGTCTGGCGTTAAAGACAAAAATGACAATTTGGCAGATGGAAGAGGGCAGACTGACTTAGGCATGGTGAAACTAAGTTAAACCTCTTCCTCTTAGGATTATTTTGTGAAACAAACTTCAAGAGCTCCTTTGACAACTCTTTCTGTGGGGTAACAGTAGAGTATCGGCATAAAGGAATACAAATAAAGCTGTACCTTTTCCAAATTTCAGGGTCTTTTAAATCTGTTGTCATGGTTGTGTAGTTATTTCGGTTCAAGGGCCTTTTACAACAAATTTTGGCAGTTGTACGCTATTTGCAATTTGCTAACTTAGTTCAACCGTTCAAGGCCCTAAGGAATCAAGACTTTGGTTGGATATTTATTATTTTCATTATCGATGAATATCTCATGATTTCTCTCATAGAATCAGATTTCCTACTTTGTACGGGATAAGACTTATGGTCATGAAAATCCCTAATCTATATCCCAAATCTAATCACGTATTGATCGACTCCCATCTTCGTCAACCTGTCATTATAGAGGACTCAGGAAACGTATGGTAATGTTTTATCTTCGCTTTTAGGTCTCCAGAGCAACGAGAAAGGTTTCTCCTCAATATGAAAACAACATTTTAAAGGCATAGCTATCAGGTTTCCCAAAGAACCCATTGCCAATGTTTGAAAGTCGAAGCATCTTATGCGCAAGAAAAATTCGACAGAAAGCGAAAAAAGGATGCTGAACGCAAACAGCAGCTCTAGCATGACCAATGATGATAATCCCAACTTTCTTCCATAAGTGGCTATTTGGTGTACGATACAATACGCGCAAAATGCACATCAATTGCACAAATAGCCATATGCTACAATTGCCGCCGAAAAATGAAACACACAGTCATCGATTGCGCAAATATATAGCCGCTTCCTATTATCGCCGAAACACACAAACCAGAACCAATACGCCATTTTTAGAAACAGGTGACCATTGCAGGGAGGGGAGGTTTCGTCGAGCTTTAACTTTTTCCCCAAAGGTTTCCTTCACTGGTGGGATCATTTGGACAATGACTTGTTTGATTATCCGTTTCTTGGTTGCTTTGTGTGACTACAGTTGGAGTATGTGAAGGGTTTTCTTAGAAGCAAATAATCGATCTACATGTACAAAAAACGTTGCAACACTCTTGAGTATTGTATTATTTTCCCATTTCTTTGCAATATTAATGTCGCTAGTTTTACCAGTAGTTCCACAAAAACAAGCTGAATACAAACAATTCTAGTATTACAATTTTGACCGTCTTAAAAATCTACACTAACTATGGTCAACCCAATGTTTTGGCGCCAAATAGTCCATCGAAAATTAAATTCTTAAGATAAATTCTCTGCAAAAAGCCGTTAATAGCTGTCTTTGTCCGTTTTTGATGATCTATATTTACAAATCGTATTAAATTCTTTCGATAATATGATTTTTTAAAAGGTGCTGGTTATCTGTAGTGCAGCAGACTCCGCCGCTGGCCCTATTTTCAATGACCGATTTTTTTTAATGGAATTCTTGGCAGAACTAATTTCAATTATGAATTATTATTACAGTAGTGGTTCTTGAGACATGACCATAGTCCAGTCCAATTATTAAAAAACCCCCTGGCAAGACGGACAAACAGAACTGTGCCAATATAATTAACAAAGCTATGTTTGAATATTGCTACTACCAGAATAACGTTTCTTTAATTCTATCACCAACTTTCCCTTTGTCCAACAAACCGGAACTGTCAGAACTTTGCTATGATAAGACTTGCCAGAAATTGGATTCTTATTCTGATTCAGGAGAAGTTACGGAAAACGGCGCAAAAGAATCAAAGACATCAAAATAAATCATTATTTCGCGGATTTCTAATAATAACACTCGTTATAAGAAGCATTGAGAAGATTAATTTTAAATATTAAATCCCTTAAAACATATGACAAATAAAATATGTATTTTTATTTCAGTCATTTTGCTGAACCAAAAGCGGACCAAAAGTCCAGAACTCTGCTTTCGATTTCGTTGTAAAAGCTGTTCTGGAGTCACCATCGCTGGCGAAAATATTCGCCTGCGAACAGATATCAGAGCGCCGAGGCTTTGTAATATTATGTATTGAATAAAAATGTTACGGTTCCTGCGCTCTCATATCTGATCGCTGGCGAATGTTTTCGTCAGCGATGGTGACTCTAGAAACAGCCTTAATACCACTGAGGAAAATTGATAGCAATTCCAATTTACCTTCAGAACTGAAAGAAATGTAGCATGAAAAGGCTAAGAATAAATTTTATAAAACGAAAAAATTGTTATAGTCTTTCAAAGAAACTAGGAAATCATTTGGGAATATATTCTCCTTCCATCCCACACGCAGACAGCTCCCGTATTTAAACTTAATTCAAATTTATCAAACCAGAATAATTGTAAACCTTCATTTAAATCCCAAGATGCAAGATCCGTAAAATTAAATTTTAATCTGGATTAGAGATAGCTTGACACATAAGGTGCACAAATCTCATAAGACAAGACTTTTTTTTCCGTGGAGATGGGGCAATATTCATTAGTTGATCTTAGTTGATCACTTTGACTCTTAATCAAAGTTTGGTCAAAAGGCATGTCTCTTGGGTGTCATCCGTCAAATTCAGGTGATCACGATGCTATTCCCTAGAATTTGAAACATGCCACCCACTTTAATTGGACAAAACAAAATTCCGAGTGAAGAGGGGTGCATCCAGGAAGAAAATGAGTTTTATCATTGTCCATAAATGGTAAAAACAATCAATATTATTTTCTGACACGTGGAAAATGGATTATACCTCTAATTTGAGAAGTGGGTTTATGGTAATAAGACTAATAAGGATAGAAAGAAGAAGAAAAAGAACAGCAAATAATTCACCGATGCATTTTCAATATTAGGTAGACGTCTTGAGCAAAAGCACTAAATAGAACAATAAAAACAAATTCTAAAACTGAAAAACTACAGTTTGAACAAATGCTGAACTGAAACCTTTCGGCTCAATTTCTTTGTTAAAAGTTGCCGCTTAAGCGAGTTATAAAATAACTTCACACAATTGCTGACATTTTGCTAAATGGTGTGTAAACTAGTAGCTGCTTAGTGTGTAAACTAGTTGCAGTTAAAAGCTGGTAATCAAACACTTGTTTACTGACCAGAATTGAAACTGGTGACTTTTTTTTTCTTCCTGGTGAAGAATTAGGAGCAATCAGTTTCATGTGTGAAGTATTCAAAATGGCAATCAATCCAATAAACAGATAAACCCAAATTCGCTGCTTTTCGCCACTTTTAGTTTAATTGTATCTTCTCATCATTGTTGACTTAGGATAATGAGGAGCTAAGTTGTATATTCTGAACAACCATTCAAGTCAAATGGCAAAGTAAAAAAGTTAATCCTGCCTTAGGGAAAATGTTTTACCAATTCTTTTGCCGAACTTGTAACGAATTTTAGATTTAAAACTAGGATGAAATTTTAGACTGGAATGTTAAATTTACGCTTTACTGAACAGAACTGTTTATTTGAGCCAATTCACTAGGTCTCAGAGCACGTGCCAGATGTCTGGATAATGAAACTGCTCACGGTCATTGCTCTGATTCGAGTTTTAATCACCATGTCGAATTGATTAGAAAAGATGTATTGTTCAAATCGATGGCCATGACAGTTCGTTTTGCATAAAGGTGAAATATGGCTCTATAATCTCTCTGAGATACATCGCGCATAATTGAGGTGTCACGTGAGTAAAAAAAATCATCTAAATGGATGGGAATTATCAGTGATGTTATTTTCCTTGTGGTTAGATTACAATTATTTTTCGAAATCTATTTATTTTATAATCAAATCTATTTATCGTTCTGACAGCTTCTATTGTCTTAATTTGGCAGAATAACGGATCACTTGGCTTTCTTAGTGACTTGGCTTTATAAAATGGTCAACGTTTTGACTGCAGCTTTGTGTGATATCTTTAAAACATCTCTGGCAACATCAAATTGTGGCGTATTTTTGATTGATTACATTTCTAATAGAGCCATTGTCAAACAGATTCGAAATATTCAAAATGATTACTCGTCCAGATGTACATTTATTTTTAAGATGTATTTTGTCATTGCAGATGTTCAGGGATAAAACTTAAACTAGACCGTTGGTGGCATTAAATTTTCTGTTTGCTTAGTTTTCTGTCATTACGTTAATTTTTATTGACTTATTATTTAGTGTTAATTGTTAATCTAAAACATTTAAAATCCACCCACCAGAATCCGAAAGTTCGTTCGAACTTGACTCCTACGATGTCGTCAAAAATGAAAATATTTGTTTTGTCAATTAATAAGTCACTAATCCACTGATACAGTCAAACGGATACAGTCATTTCCTTATGCCAGACGATGTCAACAGAATCTTTCTTCAAAAACGTTTATCATCTTCAAGTCTGATTATTTTAAACTTAATTTTGTGAGACTGGCAGTATCAGTTGCTTTTTGATCAAGGAAGGCATCAGCAGAGACTTAACGAATCTTTTTAAACATATAAATCAACAGTTAGTCACGATAGCTTAAAACGTTATTAAAATATGACATTTTATCATTAGTATCTCTTCTTCTGATAAAATTTTCTAAGCAAGTGGATTTTCAACCATAATTTTTTCCTCGATTTATTTAAAATATACAAGTCCGATGTAGTCATCAATAATCATCAATGTTCCAAAGATCACAGAATCGCAGCATCCTGCCTAATTTTGACCTAAGTTCCGGTATCACCAAGATGGTATTCAACTGCCTTCATCATGCTGATGCTGTTCTAAATGATCGACTGGCCGAAATGCTTCCAATTTCAATTTATAGTGTAGATTGGTACGTGTTGCGGATTATCGAACATATCAAAATGGCACCTTTTAAAGGATTTTTGATGAATTCTGGCGATCTCTTTAATATGGTACAGGTAGTCAAGTACAAAATCATGAAATAGGATGACTTCATCCGTTCATTCAATCTTGATTTAAGCAAATATTCTTCGACCATATGAGTCATTACACCAAATAAATAATGTGCTAATCGTTCAAACAAAAGAAATCGAAAGTAGATCGTGTTCGGTTTTAATGAAATTTCCTCATCATGAAGGAATATTGTATCCACATCTACTTCATTAAACCCATTTTCAATGAACATGCACTAAAATATTGATTTGATATTAAATTGGGACTAAGTGTAATATCTAATATAAATAGTGTAGGATCAATTTCAGCCTCTTCAAAGGTACCTGATCAGCAACATTTTCTCTCTACAACAGTTAGCTGTTTATGCCTTGAATTGGCAACTAGCTATTGAGCTCTCAACAGTGGTAAAAAAGCTTAACCATATCCCATGAGAGAGTCGGTAATGTATATGAGATGTGAGTCAGGAGTCCTACTCGACAAGATGAATAACGATGAAATACAAATAGGAAAATGGCGACAGGCAAGTAGGAGAAAAATAAAAGAAATATACACAAAGTCATTAATGTTGAGAACTAAAGAATTTTTTCGTAGGGATTTGTAACCCCAATAGGGTGCAGAATAGAATTCTGGAACTTAAAAAATCCAGAAATCTTCAATTAAATCAATAAAATATCAAAGGAGTACGAACCACAGAAAATTCATTACAGTTTATAAGAGGACTCGATTCAGGGGATAGTTTTCAGAAGCCGTAAACTTGCCTCTGTTGAAGCTGCGCTGTGTACAGACCCTTCCTCGAGGATCCCTTGTGCCTTTTCACATGAAAAAACCTGCATTACTCTTCAGTCACTTCCGGTTTTCCATCAGAAGAGGTCAAGCATTTGCTCAGCTAACTTCCGGTTGGTGCCCTTTAGAACTTGCCTAATTTGCACTTTTCCTACTCGTTTGCCGAACAAGACAGAGAACGCTGAATATTTATAGTATATACACCTCAGAATTCCGATGAAAAAAGGTGCTTTGATGCTTTCGCTGTTTTCTGCTATTTAAAATTATTTTGTGCAGAATTTTTGTTTCCATTTTTCAGTTTGATAATATCGTTTCATTTTGACATCATCTTGCTTTGAAATACCATGAGGCTCATATTTCAGATAACCTTTCACCTTGTTCAAAAATTTGGTAATAGGTGTCGCAAGCTAAATCATTTCTTTGTAAATTCTCATTTACAAGTTGCGTCACCTATTAGCAGAATTTTTCACTACACATTAATGATAACTATTAAAATAATGAACCTTAAACCTTACAATGGATGTGAATTCTAGAGAATGAAAAAATATTACATTTATCAATCTTATCTTTCAAAATATCAAAAATTATGGATGCTCCAATTATTATATGAAACAGATTTAGATATTAAATGCTCGAGATAGTCGAGTTCGGCCAACAGGACGGTAAAGGGGTGGCATTGTATCGCGACGCAGCTTTAAGACCGTAACCGTAAGGTTGCAGTAAAAAGTAAGCTGCAAGATTAACATATGGCTAAATTTTTCTTCCCTCGTTTCGCTCGGCATAATGAAAATTACGGTAATCATCGTTTTAACACAGAAAAGAAAAATGTTAGGGTAGCGTCTTTTGCTGTTGTTATAGCTTAAAACATCTTGGTCCTTAAAAGGCCAGATCAGAGGGCCGTCCATCGCTCAAACTAAAATTGGCCTATCAGGGCCGATCAATGACTTATCCTGTTATCCAAGTGAATAGGATAATACAAATTTAGACTGTACTCAATGCACTAAATCGACCATGATTTGTATAGTCTTAAAATCTAAACATCATGAACTTAACTTGGAACTCCATTAAACAGAAATTGTACTGTTCAGGAGATATGATTATTGAAACGAATAAGGCTAATTTTAACTATTAAAAGGGTTTCAAAAATGTGGCCCGCCAAAAAAGGACTACCTCGCTTTACTCTTCAAGCTCAAAAACATAATATACAGTACTGCGATGATACAAGCGTTTTTTTTGCAAATTATAGAGCACACAAGGTGTTATAGCAAACAACAATCAAAGTATAGTAACGAAATTATATATGCCACTCAAACCCAAATAGACTAGAATCTGTAATCTTATCGTTCCAAATAGCTGTCAAAATTCGATCAACCGACATGATACGGATAGATATGGTAGAGTTTTCTTACTATTTCGATTTATAACAGACTTCGTATTATCATTCTTTTTCAGAACTTCATCTGAGAATTCTCTAACGTTTTTAAGTTCCTTCTTTACTTACATCAAGAGGGTTACAATTTTACCAAAGCGTTATCCGTAGTGATGTAGCTCTAGTATTGATGTAGAGGTTTTATATTTTATATTGATAATCCACCTGCAAGTTGTGATCAGTTGTGCAAAATTTTTACCGCACTGTCCTCAGGAGAGTCACTCACTGAGCAACTTAAGCCATATATTTTAGAGTACCGGGTTTATTACAACTAATTATCTAAAATTAATCTCACAAATATACATAAGACCCTGTTTAAATTTTTAGGAGACTTGCAAAAGCACACAGTAGAAATAGACCACACATTCATATAAAATTCAATAAAATTTAAAGATTTAAAAAAATTCAATAAAAACGTAATGTAATCTGTCATGAATAATAATTATCAGAAATAAGTCTAGAATCGTTGATTAATGGGTTAATTTACATAAAACATTAAGTTCATTAAAAGATTTAATATTTAATTTGAATTATAAGTGACCATTATAAAAATCGATGTAGCAAAAGCTAGTAAAGGTATCGTGATTCTCGTGTTAATTTTAAAATATTCTTGCAATATTTAGCGATGCATTAAAAAATCAAAATATTGATTTTGGCAGCCCTAATTAAACCTTTACTGAATGCAGTCTATTTCTATTAGATTGAAAATACAATTCGGTACAAATATAATAAAATGTACAGATAAAAGCTAACTTAAATTAAGCAACTTCCTAAAAAAATTTCAATAAAAAGTGTTAACTAAGGAACAGTGTTTAGTAAAATTTTAAAGAACTAAACTTGTCTAAGTTAAAATATCTTACACAAGATTTTAAAATGTACATTTTTTTGTTATAATATAACCATTATTACACTTTTTAATCTTTACATACTGAAATATACAGTACTTAATAATAATGTTAATATCTCACTAACATTACAATATTTACATAATTAAATTATTTTTTATATAAAACTGACATATTATTTTCTCAGGCAATTGCCTTTTAAGATACACTACTCACAATAGCACCAAAAATGCGGATTTACAATAAAAGTACCAGTACTAAGAAAAAAATATTATTTTGGTTGTTACAACAAAATAAACAATATACGCTAAATGCAGTAAACAAAAGAATTTTTTTTAAAATTTAAGCCAAACCAGAGGCGTACGCCTCCGGCCAAACATATGACTGGCGTTTTAGTGGTGACAACCAACTTCCGTCGTTGGGGAAGTATATGATGCCAAATTGGAGAAATAAAACATGGCCTCATCAACATCACTGTTGCTATGGTTACCAAAAAGAGAAATCTATAGAGATCTAATCCGACCCATGTCATCCATTAAAGCATACCTTCGTTTTATTGCAGATTTGAGATGAAAAAATAAATAAGAAATGATATGGTGAGATTTATATATGATACAGACATAAAATAATTAAAAATAATATCTTTTAAAAATTTCTGAATCTAGGAAATGTTTACTTTAATAAAATACAATTACTTTAGGGAAAATATCACTGGTTAGTAAGCTGTGCATCGGTGGAAGCATTTTATCGTTTGGTGTTAATCACGACACAGATCAATGGAACTATTGCCATAAACATTAGTTATCAAAAAAAGTATATCCCCGATAATGAGCAACAATAGGATATGGAATATAAATTATATCTACATAAACATAAACAATTAATTCAAAATTTTGAAAATGACATTATCATGACAAAAGTCTTTATAGGTCAGGAAATGGCAACGACTTTTTATGGACCGAAAAGCTTGTCAAGAACTTCCACCAATGTACAATACCACCAGTAAGAACTTAATTTACAAAAACTACAAACTCAAATACTTTTTGTGGTATTTTGAAATTTAAAATTAATTTAAATGTATGGGTTTTTCTATTAAATTGCCAAGGGTTGGATCAGGTTGGATAAATATTTAAATGTGATATTACATTTAAAGACAAAAGCTTATTAAACATTTTCCTTTTTTTCAAATATAAGTGATTATAAGCAGTATTAGAGATAAAAGCCTTAAGTATCGGAATTTTAAGTCTTCAGAAGATCTCGGAAACACGTCAACTGACTAAGATAAAATAAAGCTTCTTTTTCTGAAGCGAAAAAAGAAACCCTACATGACAAGTCGTAGGAAATCATGAGTCATGAAGGTGTTTAATGAGCTGATGATGGGCTTCAAGAAGAAATTACTCGTCAAGGAATGTAGAAGAAAAAGAAATGAATAAATGCGAGTAATTACTTAATTAAATGCACCCCTGTGGAGTAGCTGAATCGAATTTTTTTCAGTTTTGAATTATCCTGAATGACTATCGTTTTTATTAAAGAAAACTCATTCAAACAGTCTCATAATTTTTACCTTGAAATGTCTTCGTTCACACCGATTTATTTTCTGCACTTCATTTTCGATTTTCTTAGGGTTCAAATCAATATCTGATCCTTTAACGACTATAGGTGATTGACAATTTGAAGTCGATTATTTTTACCACTGCTTGGTTGAGATAAAATTTAGAATTAAAAGAAATCTATGAACGTTATATCAGACCCATAGGCAAACTGCAGTCAGCTTTTTTTTAAATAAGGTTTATTGAGAAAAAACTCTCATCCTTGTCCGCCATCATGGATTCAGTTTCCATAGCAACACAAAGAATGTCATCTCTCCAAGAGAAGCCATAGCTAAGTAAATTTAAATTCTCCACAAAAGCCTATGTATATTCTGTTTTAAAGATCAAAATAATTTTTTAACAGAATATGATTTGAAATTTAAGATTGATTAAGCTTTGTCTTTCTGTGTAATATCATCATTTTTCAAACTAAATAAAGCAGACGTGCACTCTCTGTGCAGATTGAAATAATCAGATAATATCAACCCGTAAATAATATACCAATTAGTGTCTGTATCAAATGTATTATTAAATTTTTAAAAATAATTATTAAAATAGCGGATAAAAAATGTTCAAAAGAAGAACCTTATTCACCCGTACTGTTATTTTCATAAAAAGGCGCAGCAGTAATGAAAATACTGTTTTTATGATATATTAAAGCAGATTATCTTTTCAACTTGAAATAAAGGTTTTAAGAACAAAAAATTGAGAAAATTATTACCGAGTTAAGACGTCAATATGTTCACTGAATCACTGTGAATATCATGAACGCTCTCCATCACGAAACTTATGCTCACTGGGAACATCATGAACATTAATCTCCGTTTCTTAAGTATTAGGAATAACGTCACTATAGTTTCATCATCATCGTCGTCGTCACAAAATTCCTTGCCAATGTTTTAAACATTGTAATTTGGACACATTATATAAATATTATATTCGTTATTTGCTTCATTACCCTCGGTCCGAGACGGCAGGAATATCTTTGATTGTCTTATAAAGACACCTTGATGATTCCATTGACACTTTATCTAAGCCACGTTGACTTTAACTGACCAGCACAGGCGGCCATTTTGGCCCATCATTATTTTGGCACTAAATTGAGATCTAGGGAGATTCCAAGCCCAAAACTCATTCTTGTATGGCAGCAAAAGTGAATATGTCCTGAAGAGAAATCAGAAAAATAATTTTAAATATATCATAATACATTATCATTCATTTCAGGATAGTAATGCAGCTGCCTTCACTGCAGGATTATGGCCCGAAGTCCCATTACGTAATAAAATATAAAACAAATACTTAATATCCTATTACGTAATGGCCAATAACTTTCAAATTTAAATTAATTATCAATCTCACTTAGTGCTTAGTCTTAAAATTTAAGGATATATTTGTTTAAATTTTATTGTATCGAACTATTTTTGCATTGTGTCCACTATTTTTTATTATCATAATTATTATTTCT
>JAXIUW010003342.1:0-16368 GCA_035591015.1 Cephalothrix simula
ATAAACATTTCAAGCAAAATCACCGGGCATGTTCAAAACCCATATTTCCAAAATAGTTAGTGATATTGTATTAATAATGGCATCGAAATTTTGTACCCAAGCCTCAAATAGCATTTGGTTATTTTTTACCATGAATGCCTCAAATTGGTGCATTCTTGTTTTTACTAGTGCAATGGTGCTATGTATAGGATTTTATTGGTGCAACCAATCTTTTAAAGAACCCTTAGAAAATCACTTATGGTCTTATGGTCACTTATTGTTTTGAGTTTCATCAAATTCAATAAATTGATTTATTTGCTTGGACTTGAACACTGTTCTCAAACGAAAATCATACAGTCTTTCAATTTAAAGTATCGATTTTTCCACCATCTGCTTTGGTACAATTACTATCGGTATTATCAGGAAAAAATGTCACAAAATATATATTCAAAGATCTATACTGATTGTTATTCTTTTTATCATTATTCAATCAAAAAAAAAAGATAAAAATTATCATTATTTATACATAGGTTTTAGTTTAATGTTTGCCAGCTTTCAATCAATGCTCATTACGCTGCAAAATGTTTTATATAATTGTATCATTAGATTGATGCAAAAACATTGATTGATACTTGATCGATTTTGTTCATTTGGCGCCATTCATTGTTTGATCGAATCTAGATTTATGATCGAAACATTGTCGCCAAGATCAACATGCCCTGAATGGCAAAGGATGCCTCCTGGATAGCATTTCACGAATTGAATAATTATTCTTCCTAGCATGCTTTATCACTTTCTTTCTGATCCACATGCCACATCTCTCACACTCTCACATAAAGTTTCAGTAAACTGCTTTGGCGTTTGGCTATAGAATATTTGACTCCCCTAATCAGGGTGAGAACTGATCAAAAACATACAGATGCCTGCGAAAATATTATTTCACGTACTCTTAGCAGACTATAGGATGGCCTAATAGGCTTCTTAAACACGTGGTGTCTATCAAAATTGGAGGTTGAAGTAATCATTTCTTTCTTTTTATAAACTATTTGACCCCGAATTTTTCCTCATGCCGATTCAGGTATCTGAACATCATCACGTAAAAGTGGCCTCTCTACTCTTTGTTTTGCATTTGAGGGTTTTTTTACTTGAAAAAGGGGTAGTCAACACCTGTATTTATGGTTTAATGTTGCCAAAATGTTATGACTATCGGTTTACATAATTTTCCAATCCCAAAAATAGTGATATAAAAACTTCTAGAAATATTACAAATGAATTTAAAATGAAAATGATAATGAAATAAATGATTTACAATTAACGGGCTAAATAGCAATCAATGCTAATAGCTTACATAAAAATATATTACCCGTACGGAGGGGGAACGCCCGCTCCTGATTGCCCGTTAACAGGTCAGTTCGTTATTGTTCGTGTCGATAGACAAAAATACCCTGTCTTCAGTCTTCACTGTGACGTCCAATCAGAAGCCCCGAATGAATTTTTGTTATGAACGTAATGATACCTGATGATAAAGGCAACTTCCATGTAAAAAAAACTAAGAATGTCAATACCTGTATCTAAGGTTTAATGTTATATAGCTATCGGTTCACAAAGTATTTCCCACCCCAATAAATAATGATGAACACCGTAATCACTCTGGTATGTGATTAGGCCCGAAAGAACTTTTGTTGAAGGCAAGAGGCCTCGATAAAAAATCTTATGTTTACAAAATTTGCCAAAAGTAAAAAAAAAACTTTCCTAAGGTATTCATTTGGGGCAGAAGGCAGTTTACTTTTTGTCAACATACATGGCTTATTACCGCTTTTCGTCATTTCCATATAATAATAAAAAAAGGCCTCTAAAATGTTAGTTATGGGGGACTTAAACCTATGAAAAAGGTAGAAAAGTAGATTTACAGATAGAAAAAATGAATAACAAGTAAATGAATGGGATACATATAAGTTATTCCATCTATGACCAAATATAAATGTTGTTATTTAACAATCGCATTTTGCCATAAAGGTACGTACGGAGGGGAACGCCCACACCTGCACAACAAGATCCGTGCAGTTTCGTTTAAATCGTTAATCGAAAATCTAGTCCTAAGTACGTTCCGGTCGTTAAATATGGGGGCTATTCCACTAATCTCTTTTTGACTAATGACGTCTTCATTTTATTTACAGATAGTCCACGAGAACTGATATTGCGCTTAAAAAATAGCACTAGTTTAGCAGTTGGAAAAGATTGGAAAAAACTATCTCACCGAAGTATGGGTGCTGAAGCAACGTTAAATTACGAATATAGAGTTGTTTGTGATACATATTATTATGGTGCCGAATGTAAGACACACTGTAAACCTCGAAATGATCTCCTTGGGCATTGGTATTGCAATGAGAAAGGTGAAAAAGTCTGTAGACAAGGTTGGCAAGGATCCTATTGTGATAAAGGTAAGGTTCGATCTATCAATCGATCTGTTGATTGATTGATGAATATGTACTGATATCAAGATAGCTTTCATTTCTTGAAAGTGTTTTAGTGGCTGACAGTGTCGCCTTGTTTACCTGACATTGAAATTAATTGATATTTACCTTGGATTATTATTAATCTAGTAATTGTACTGAAACGGAAAACATCCGCGTGTTCCCTGTCAACTACATTGTCTTCAAATATTTATATAAACCCCTTGAACTGTTTGCCTAAGAACCCCCTTAAGGAACGTTCTTCCAAGTAGCGTGTTACGACTGTTTTGTCCTGTTGGAAAAATATTTATGTCACTTAATGTGTGATGCAACTCGTCTTGAGCTTCCTGGATGCTGCATTTTGTTTGCAATCAAACGTTATCAAGTATCACTTGCAAAATACACTTGTTTCAAACTTAAGTGTGACATTACGAAGTGAAGTAGACGAGTAGGAAGCCACTTTGCCCGAGGTGACATCTTCAGTCCGCTGGATAACTTCGTACAATCCTAATTAATAGCTTACTGTGTATGACTATTCTTTCAATGACACCTCTTTCACAACTTTTTACGTAACGTAGTTGACGAAATTGCCATTTATGATAGCCTTGGTGACATATGGTTTTCCTGTGGCTAAAGACAGTGTCAGATTGCCTTCTGTTGCCTCTCTTGTGGTTAGGTTGATAAATCAAATTAATAATTTTACATGCAACCGTATTGAAAAAGGTGTACATACATGCTATGTATACTGAGTCATTTAATTATTTAGACTTTATTAAGATCAAAGCGTTGATGACGCCCATTGAGACATTTTGTACCAACGTAGCAATTTCTTCAGTAGCAGTGAACAACGTACATTTAGGTCCCTACTTATTTTCTTTCCCGCGAAAATGATTCACAGAGTTGTAGGTTCGATTTCCTCGGACCTCGCCTCAGTGGCTTGATATAAAAACAGGGTATTAATATTTGTAAAAGTGTCAAAAAGTTATGGGCCATTTTAGATTTCATACTATATGAGGGCAGTCTGCTTTCAGATGATGATTTCAGCCTATGCTATCTTTTTTAAGATCACAACTTAATCTATCATCATGCTTTTCTTATACATTTACAAGTTCGAAATCATCACTTCCTTCAGGAACTTCTTCTCTGTTTTCTTTTACTGTTATGCACACGCTTGATGTATGCATGTCCGATTTATACAATGAACTTTTACGTCTGTGGACTTTAAATTTATCGATAATTCCTATTGAAAGTGTTCGGATTATCAATTATATCTGAATGTTTGTAGACAACATCAGATGATTGAAATTCATGTTAAATTCAATCACCTTTACCAGCTCTATTTGCTTATTGCCAAACGATTGGAATCGAAACAAGAACTGTTTCCTGGTATAGTCCAGAAGAAATTCATTCGGCGATCCGTTTGACATTCAGAAAATGCCAGGTAATTGTAGCATTTTAGTAGCAATATGCTCTTTTTTTATTCCAAATTTTAACATCAATTATGGTTTTTTTTATCAGCCTCACTGCCGTAACTCAGTCTACATTAGTTCTACTGACCTAAACTGATCGATCAATTTACGCGATCAGGTATTGATCCAAACTAAGTAAGTTCTATGAATCAGTTCATCTATATGATAGAATAATATACTTAATTATGAATCTGTAAACATTCTGTATGATCAATCATGTTATAAAATCATTTTGGCCAAAGTCTTGCTAAACTTGATAACTTTTACACCACTTGTTATAGTATCAAACTGTGCTCTTAATTCGATCGATTTAGCTTATTCCACTGCAGTGGCTTTTTATTTGATCCGATTATCCTCATTATCTCTGTATAGCTCATCTCTTTCTCCTTGAAAACACTGGTAAAAAGATCTAAAAAGAGAGGACGAAGTCGAAGCAATCTTTATCTAATCAACCTAATGGTAATAGGAGATTTCCCGCTCAAATTTGTTGCCTCGATATTGATAAATTAATGGGGATGTGTTCCTGGAAACATCCTAGGTGGTTGAACGATTCTGATAACTTTTAGGACTCCTTCCAAGATTCCAAGGACATATAAAGTAGCCTTTAGCTATCCTTAATGCCCTCAGGCTGCCTCAGGGCATTGTCATGGTATGCTGACAGGATGACCTTCGATTCCCTCTCTACTACTTATCAGCTATTGATAATTGTTGTGAAAACCATTGGCAAACGATATGATCTAGTGATAGCCATGAGGTTTAATGTCCTTTCAACGGCAGTGGTTATTCACCGCTTGCATTCCATTGTTTCCTTCGAATAGATTCGAGGCAGCTTTCCCTCCTCAAGGAAATGGAACGTTCACTTTGTCTTCTCCTGGACTGGAAATCCAATTTCATCGGATTGGTAATTTCTCAATGTGGTTGCAGAAATTAGGGTGGGTTTCCAGTCTAGGAGAAGTATCTGCTAATGTTGCATAGGCTTAACTCGTCGGGGAGGTATAAAACACAATCCGCCAGGTATTTTTCTACTTTTAATTTGTTGGCAGGTAATATAAATGGTTGAAAAGAAAAATATTTTGAAAGTTACCAAAGCAAGAAACAAAATAAATGAAAAGAAGCCGTATTGGTTATTTTATAGGCCAGTGAAAAGTTGAAGCGACACAGCCGCCATCTTGTTTTCCGATCTCCCTCTACTTTTATCCTAGGATGAGGTTGGAGGACCCTCGAGGGACGTATTTTCGGTGTTAGGATGAGCAATGGAAGGATATTTCCGGACCTTCGAGGGCTCTCGGGCCTCGGGGAAGGGAATGGAACGCTACCGCCGATGTTCAAGTCAAGTCTAGTCTAAAATTATTATTTCTGGTTTCATTGATAAGCTTGAAAACTAAGCTCTTATGGTTATCTGACATGTAGAAAGAACATTTTAAAATCTTAAGCACTGACATTTTAAAATGCTATTTTAACTTACAGAAGTTATAAACCTTTGGACCTTTGAAGAACTCTGCTTCCTAATTTTAGTTCAGTTTAGTTACTGGTATTTTATCTAATTGCTTATAATGTCAAAGATTTGTTTTTATAAACTTCTACGTATGTGACTTCACAGCTATTGAAGGAGTTGTTTTTGCCTTGAAAGGACATATCGTAATTGATTAATGTGTGGTTACTTTTAATCCATAATTCACATCTGCCTTATATTTGTACCAAATTTGGTGCTTAAATTTTGATCCTACTTCAATAAACAGGTGCATTACAATATTATAGATGATCCATCTTGTACATTTTTGTACTAATATTAACAGAAAATAATATGTAATAATTGTCTCCTTTTCAGCTGTATGTCTTCCCGGTTGTGATCCAGTTCACGGTACATGCGATAGGCCGTATCAGTGCACGTAAGTCTCCGCAAAAGATTCTAAGTCACACGTAATTTTTCCATGATGGATTTTATCATGTTTAATGTGTGGTTCTTGTGATGTCTTGTTCTTTTTTGCAGATGCCGTCCAGGATGGCAGGGCGAATGGTGCGACCAGTGTGTAAAATACCCAGGCTGTCTGCATGGCAAATGTAATCAAGCATTTGAATGCATATGTGACGAAGGTTGGGGAGGTCTCACCTGTTCTAATGGTACAAAAAATTTGCATTGTTGCTTCAACTGCGCGAATTTTAAAGACTTAGAGATTTAAAAAATTTCGCTCAAAAGAATACAGTTATTGCTCCAGAACCATGAAGTTTAAATTATTTTAAATTAAAACCTTCACGATTAAAACTGGCGTAAAATCGTTCTTTTATTATATCACTTTTTATCCTGGTATAGCCAGGAGCTAAGTGCATTTTTGTCTCCCTTTTATCTCCCGGAACACGCTTAAGATCATCTGGTTATTATCACGCCAGGTTCTAGTTACGACTTTGTTTATGTCTGAAATACGGATCCGGGTTGATTAACTTTATAAGAGGAAAGGATTTCTTAAGAAAGTATAGAATTTGAGAAAGGGAACAGCCAGAACTATGAGCTGTTCCTTTGCGCGGAAACCCCCACCAATCGTTTGAAATATGGTAAATATTAATGATAATATTATAATTGTTGCAGATCTCAATTACTGTACTCATCACACACCGTGCCAAAATGGCGCAACTTGTCGGAACACTGGCGAGGGTAGTTACACCTGCTCCTGTAGGCCAGGATTTTCGGGTACAAATTGTGAAGTTGTTAATCACAAAGATAAAGATGATTGCGCTGATAATCCTTGCTTGAATCAAGGTACTTGTGTGGTAAGTAGGATGCCAAAGCAGTCCTGGGTTTATTTCGCGCCTGAGAATAGCAAGGATTTACTCCCCCCGAAATACCATTTCTAATTTCGATCAATGTTTCATTGGTTTTCTAGGACATCGGACGAACATTCCAGTGTTTATGTAAAAGCGGCTTTCATGGCCGACACTGTCAGAGTAATGCAACGAGTTGCCAGGCAAATCCTTGTACAAATGGTGCTACTTGCCTTGAAAATGGCGGGTCATATCTTTGTATGTGTGTTGCTGGTTATATTGGTGTTGACTGTGAAATGGAAGAAGATGAATGTCGTAGTAATCCGTGTAAAAATGGTAAGTTTGATTATGATTGGTTTAGAAGCATGACGTCATTTGGGTTTCCTTAGCAACTAGCTGTGTATAAAAACAAACCGCTATACATTTTTTGATAAAATGAATGTTTGATAAAAATCTTCACTAATTATTTTCATACCCAGTCATACCGTATCAATTATGGATACGCTTGTTGAGAACGTGGTTTTTTTCGTTTGTATTTTGCTTCTTTTCTCGATATTATCACGTTCACATAGGTTAACACGGTAACTTTGCTTCAAAAGTGATAAGTAAACTTGGCTATTGAATGGCAATCAACACATTGTTGAAATTGATTAAAATCTCATGCTTTTTGTCTTATTTGTCCTCATTGATTTTGGTGTGTTCCATGAGTTATTTTGATTAGACATTGAATGCATTATTGAAACATTAAAACAATATTTGTGTTTAATTGATTAATCTAATAGTAATTCAAAAATTAGTAACAGCAACTGAAATTATGGATTTTATACGTTTCTATTATCAAACTCAAATGGCAAAATCTGCTCAAATTCGTTGTTAAAGGCCTGGAAATTGATTACTAATGCAAGTGCCTGGCTTTTTGACACCTTTATCTGATCTATTTATCTAGTTTTTGAAAAAGTACGTTTCATTCAAAAAAGCTATAAAATTGTCACATAAATTAGCGATTTTAATGAATAAACAGCTGATTATTTTTTAATCTGATAGTACTAATCAATTATTAAAAAACGTTTAAAAATTATGCAGGCCGTTTGTGTTTCAATGATATACCTTGATACCTTGTACAAAGCCCATAAATAGGAGTTAGTTTTAAAGGAACTTTGGTTTTCATTGAAAAAATTTGATCAGATTGTAAATGAAACTAATTTTACAGGGCTATTGTGGTACATAATGTCCAAGGCCTAAAGATGGCTTGCAAGAGCCCGTTTTACTTATATAGGAGTTTGTTTTAGAGGAACTTTCGTTTCATTGAAAAAATTTGATTGTAAATGAAAAATAGTTTGACCCTTTTTAACAGTGCCAAAAAGAAAAAACTTTTGGAAATGGTTTTTTATGATCAATCATTTAAGTGCCTTTGGCGTTTGTACCCAAACTTTAAAAGCACCCCTTTCATCTCTTACGGATGCAGGGGACTTGATTTTGGCCTAATCAATTCAATTCAATTTTAAAATAGATTTCCGCGAAATGGAGGTCAATTCATTATTGCAAACGAGATTGCAAACTTAATCTTGTATTAAAATTATGATATAATATTTTAAATTGGAAAATATTTTTTGCCATTCGTCGTTCTACCCTGGAATATTCATTTTGTGAAATGATTTGGCATTGGGCCAAATATTCTGCTACCAATTATAATAGAGAACCAAGTCTCATGCCATAATATGGAAGCTCCTCACCCTAAAAATACATCACAACTTTGAAAGGAATTTCATGTTTTTTAAATGAAATTGTTTTCTGTTTTCGAGAACCAAGTACTCGATTGAATGGAATATACTTTTAAAATTTCCTTCATATTATTTTAAAATAATAATTCGATAGTCTTAGTTTTTGAATCGTTGTTAAACTTAAAATAATATATTACTTGGATTTTTCGTTCCCTATATTATGATACAGTTGCTCTGAACAAAAGTTTGAAATACGCCTTTAAATCATTCATCATACAATTACTTCAAAATATTTTTCCCATATCGTGAGAAAATGTTTGAATTTTCCAGCTTGGTTATTTAGTACACCATCAACTGTTTTAATAACCTATTATCAACACGAAAAAAGAACAATTAATGCCTTTCTATAGGATTTGTATAGCCTCTGGATTTGATATTTCAAACCTTTATCTAATGATCCAATATTTGATAAGATGCACAATTAGACGGCGCAGTAGTATTTTTGATAAGCCTAATGATGTATACTTTTCAAGGCTATGCATTTTGTAGTTCATTTGATATAGTGTGATGAAAAGCCCATCGTCGCTTCCTAGAGGACATTTGATCCAGAATCCCCAAAAATGATTCACAAAATCAAGTATATGTTGGCTTTCCATAATATCGAAGACCATCGAAAGTGCCAAAAACTACTTTCAAAGCCTCAACCTCAATGCCAATAAACGGCCATAGCTTTCCTCAAATCCTCCTTACACTTTTCGTCTCATAGGTTTTAAATTTTAGAAACCTGAAGTCATTTGTGTCAAGCAGCCACCATTTTGCATTTCCTATAGATTGCTTAAAGATTTACTCGTGACAGCTTTTGGCTCATAGAGTAAATATTCTCTCTCAAATCCATTGAGAATTCTTAGTACATTTTGATCTTTTTTTTATTTGCAGGAGCTACGTGCGTTGATGAGTTCAACGGATTTCGATGCGTCTGCCCGCCTGGATATAAAGGAGAACTTTGCGTCATAAATGAGGATGATTGCAATCCTGATCCGTGCAAAAACGGTGCAGTTTGTGAGGACTTCGTCAATGACTTCAAATGTCATTGCCCTGAAAATTATTTTGGCAAAAAGTGTGACCACACTTCGGACCACTGCGCATCTAATCCATGCGTTAATAATGCCACTTGTGATAGTACTCCTGCAGGATATTTGTGCACATGTTTAACGGGATTTGAAGGCAAACATTGTGAGACTTACGTTGGAAAACCCGGAAGTATTTTACAAAATCACAGAGTCGGAGAAATCTCCGAAATATTGTCGTCTACGAATGACGAATTCTCGACGAACGATCTTATTCTCATCATTTGTTTAGGGGTTGGAATCCCAATTGTACTTATTTTAATAGGCATTGTTATATTTTGCCTAACGAGGCGAAGGCGAGTGCCCGATATGAGCGACGAGGACGCTAAGCGTGAAAATGAGGCCAATTTAGCAAAATCAATGAACAATAAATATTTGGATTGTGATGTGATGATTAAAAATCCACATAGTAATCATCCTTGCTCCAAAAATATTAATGAACTACATGATAATTATAAACAAATAAATCTTAAAAGCAATGCGCTGGAGTACTTAACAGAAAAGCCAGTTTATGAAAAGCATTTAATAAAAAATGACTTGCAGACTATTGACGAACAAGTGCAAAAGCAAGAAAAAAGATTTTTAAACTGTAGTGAAATAGACAGCGGTGGATTTTCAAATGTTATTTGCAAATACGAACCAGTAGACTGTGCAGGACACAGGGGCAATAGCAATAGAAACATTGACTTGGATTCATTGTCAAATGAGGACAGGTGAGGATGCTTTATTACTGGATGTTTTTACTTGAATTTTTTACATCAATGTCTTTTAAAGTTCAACTGTCTTATAATTTTGAAATTTTCACTTAGAATTAATGTGGAGTTTAATTTTAGTACACATTTTAATCTTTAAGAAGTTCACAATAATCGTCCTCGTACACCGTGAATTTTTTATGCACATAAAATTATTGCCTGGTGATCAAACAAAAAACCCAAAACAGTTGATCTTTAATGTTTGAAGTGTTACTGTCGAAACCTTTCTTAATGTTTTGACATATTTTAGAAACTTTAAATTGTAATGTTTTATTGGACAGGTCCCTTATTTCATGATGAATCGAGGTATGAAAAATAGTGTATTCGTTCGCATTTCTAAATATAAGATTACGTCAAATGCTTGCCTCTCAGAACTCAAAACACAATTCAATGATTTTTCCTCGCGAAAATCTAATCATTGAAAATCAATAATTCTTTGATCAAGGGCGTTCTAAAAAATTCTCCTTTATTCTGCTTCAATTTTCTAACTGTGCTTATCCTTTAATTGCTTTCCTTGATTTACTGGTATAGAAAAAAATTAAAAGGCTAACAACTCTGCTTAAACAGAAAGGAAATGTATGTTCCCGGGTATGTAATAAATCTATCCAAGTCGCCATCTTTGATCAGCCATTGAAATTCGAATCGCAGCATGATCAAGAAATATTTCTTACATTTCCATCTTCTTCGTCTCTTTTTTTATTCAAAAGTTTTGTCTGAGCATGACACCATCGTACGTACTCATTACATTAATGAACTCATGGGGTCACAGCATTAGTTCAATCATCTTAGTGATACTTCTGGGTGAACTTATGTCAAGATGATATCATGTCAACTTGAAAAAGACTCATGAAGTATTTGCAAACTACTCATAAATTAAGTAAATAACGATGCACTCATTTTTTCTATGAAAACCTTAAAGTCACGTGTTATTTTAGAGCCAATAAGATGGTGGCATATTTTTTGTTATTGGCATTTCTATCATTAGTTTCGATATCAATGATTTTTAATCTGTAACAAAAGATGCTGATGGCCTTCTTGAAATATCATCAGATGAATTAGCAGGTGCTGGGCACTAATCTGAGAATGCTGATAGCTTATTAATGCACCAAGTGATACTTTGTTATCAAATATACCTTCAAAAAGATCTGGTCAATAAGTGCAATAGAAATCTTCGTTTTCTCAATCTTCGTGTTTTTTTAGAAAATTGGAAATTTTTCATAATCATACAATTCCATAAGTTTTGCTTGGAATGTGCAATATTTTTAGATAATACTACTTTTCTTGTTTACTACTGATAGAAAGAATAGAACTCATGTCCAGATATAAGTAAACAGATGTTTTTCTCACAATATATTTTTACCTTAAAGTTTTCAAAAAAGCTCTTGAAGAATTAATTTCATAGTTTTTTAACCAGGCTTTTTAGAAAGGTTTGAAGTGTGTACCCCAGAGAGGTCACACCATCAGTGTCTGCCATCTCCAGATGTTGAAGGTAGGTTTCAGACCTCTTGTAGGTGTTTAGTACTTGTCATTAATGTTCCAAGGTTTTTATCTTTTGTATTTTCATGGATTTATCTTTTAATATATTTGTTCACTTACTGTTCAATGATTTGACATATGTTGCAAATCATATGCTAAAACCAGAGGGCTTCAGGGATCCTTTAGGTTTAATAGGGGGCTATAATGTCACATATTGTCATATAGATTAGAAGTCAAGAGTTGTTACAAGGGTTCTTGATAAAATTTTATTGTACTCCCCATATGATATTCTATAACGAGCCATACGAAATATTTATATTATTTTTGTGTTTTTTCAATCTTTTATGTGTTTTTTCTAGTTTTTTAATGTCCCGTAAAGCGCAAAATTTAACTTTTGACCGCTTTTGATTTTTTTGTAGTAATTTTCCTTTGGACATCTGCTTAAGGATCCAATTTAGTTTTACATCTTCCACTCTTCATTTTTCTACTAGGATGTTATTTCTTCAAATTTCTTTGGTCCTTTAGAGTCCAAATACATTGTAATGGTAATACACAAATGGATGAAAAAGTCGGTTGAGGCATGGCCTCATGTTAGCTACCCCCCCCCCAGGGGTTTCTCATATTAGGGGTATAGGAAAACCCATAACCACTGAATGGAGTGAAATAATAGTAGTTGCATTTTCCTACCACCACCAGCTGGAGGGTGGTGGTTAAAAAAAACCATTCTCACTAGATGGCGTTAGGGACATGGAGCCACCGCCATTTTACTGCATTTTGCATGCCCTTTCCAGGGACAGGGATGTATGGCTTATGGGGGTTCCTATTTTCATGTTTGTCACCAATAAAAAAATCAATAATTCGACCATTTCTATCGGATATTTTTTAATCACCACCCTCCACCAGGCCATTTCGCATACCCTTTCAAGTGATATATATATTATGGGGGTTCCTATACATCTAAGAAGAGAAACCCTTGGGGGGTAGCTAACATCAGGCCGTGCCTCAACCGATTTTTCCATCCATGTGTGTATTATTGGTATTCTCAGTAGTTCATGACTATCATGACCGTTTGTTTTCACTTGGTTAAATTGGTAATACTATACTGATTATTACTCTGTACTCTGTGACAGGGTGGCCACTCACCTGGAATTCCTGGAAATCAGGGAAAAGTCAGGGAATTTCATAGAAAATGACAAAGTCATGGAATTTTTTTGTTCCAGGGTTTAAACAATAAAAGTTTGTCACTTTTGCATTTTTAAATTATGCCGCTAATGAATTTTTTGCTGATGTGTTAAAGGTTAGGGAATTCCTTGCGAAGAGCCCTGGAAATAAGGGCAAAATCAGGGAAAATGGAAATCATGGAACATTTACCACTCTGTGTGATTATTTTTTATACTTTTAATACAAAACTTATAATATTAACTTTATGATTTATAATAAATTTTCAAAGGTTTAAAAAGATGCAGCTGCATTGCTGCAGTCAACAAATGTTGGGTACCTAGGAGGCCATTCTGCATTACTTCATAATTCATATAATTACGGTATCGAATCAAAACTTCAGAATATTAACAATTTAAAGGCAATTAAAATTAAAGGTGACCTGCACTCTAAGAGATTTAAATTGCTGTTTTATTATGTGGTGGCATGTTCTAGTCGTCAATCCGCTGCTCCGGCGAACCGTCTCTATATTTTTGCCAGATCCAAATAAGCCTTATTGATTTGAATAATACCTTGATGAAAAGTGCAATCTACCTCGTCGAAATGAATCAATGTCGAGCTAGTAAAAGAAAAATGTTTCCTTGAGCAATTTTCTCTCAGGATATTACGATTGATTAGCAGTATTCCATGCATGTGACTCAAATAAAGGACATTACGGAGAAGATTTAGTTGATGTTTAAGATATAAGCAGTATCAGCAACTTTCTTTCAAAACATAATTAAGGTTTCTTTGCTTTTTGGAAAGTTTGACTAAACAGATGTTTATCATTAGTAATAATTTCATATTCCATTTTTAAAACCCATGTTACATAAATCAACTGCCAAAGATTTCTTAGGATCTTTACGATGATTCGATACTGGCGGTGGCCATATTTGGTACTTTACACTTAAATAATCCCGAGAACGGTTATTGATTTAAAAACCATTTCGTTCCAGCTTTTGAAAAATGCACTACAAGAAGTGACGTCATAAATCTGATAAAAATATAAGCGATCAAATTGTATTAAAAAGGTATATAGATCTTGATGTCTGCTTATAATAGCACTCTATAAACTGAAAGATTACTGGCAGCAGTTAACCCGTTAACCCGTTAGCAGTGTAGGAATATCCAGGAACTGTATCTTTTTGCTGAGCATGCACTTTTGCTTGATTTCTACTTTTGGTGGTAGTGAAATGCCAAAATTTTGGGTATATGGAATTGTAATCGGCCCAAAATGTGCAGCACATTTTGTAAGACAAGCTTTAACTGTGTGCACGATGTAAATGTTGCATGTTATGTGTAGTTTTGACGTTGTGGTGGATATTCTGTGTAGTTAAACAAATTATACTCTGTATTGGAATAATACAGTACGGTACAGTTTCAAGGTGTTGCGGATAACATATCACAGCAGCTAGAGGAATGCTCTTTGCTTTGGAAGACATGTTTCAATGTTCAATTTGATAAAAAATAAACAGTTTAGTTTAGAATCTGGCTACAGATCTTTAAACGTTAACTGTACTTTGATAAAGCAGTAAGGTTGCAAGTTGTGCCAAAGCAGGTAACAGTTAGAGGAGTGGTCACTGCTTTGCAAGACATGGTTCAATGTTCAATTTAGGTAATGTAAAGGAGAAACCGTTTAGTTCAGAATACTTTAGATGTCTCTAGCTATGAATCTGAAATTCTCTAGCTATGAAACTGAAGTCTTCACCAATATCGACGTCACCGGAACTTTAGAAAGTACCTGTCAGAAAGAATGAATCTTTCATAATCAGCTAATGATTGAGCATGAATGACTCTTTTGAAACTGCTGATAAATTATTACAGAATGGCTCTTCGTTTATCAATAGTTCTTCAATAAATTATCATTAGAGCTCATCATTGAAAGAAAACAATATAAGCATTTTGCACCAAGTGATGTATCTAACGATTAGCGTCCACTTCTTTTAATTCAGTTGTCATCTCTGTCAATTTTTTGTCTATTCAATTGTTGGTAGCCAAAACAGTTTCCAGGTAAAAGTTCAATATACCTGATATCTAAATACCAAGTTTCATTTGAAACCAAGAAATTCATTTGATCTGATTTCTGCTTTTTTCACCCATTGTGAGGTATAAATTCTCATTTTGTCATCACGAACGCCGCGCCTTATCAACAACTGTAAAGTCAAAAGTGCCTTTGGATGATGGGTGGTGTTCTCCGCCCTCTCAGCTCATCTTTATCCTTCTCAAGTTACAGTTATCAATTATCATCTTTACCATTACAATGTGCGACAAACAACATGCGGTAAACCTCAACCTGTCGTGGTACGACCGCAATTATCTTATGGTCACCATTCAAGATTGACAATCAAGAGAATTCAATTTACCCCTCGGCATTGACCTCGAAATAATCTGGTGTATTTTGGCCAAAATCTGTGAAATTTCCTTGAAAATAACAAATCTCCCGGACTAAAAGATGGTGCCCCTTGGCAAAGGTTAAGGTTTTAGGAAGTACATGGCATTGTTCAAGTAAATCAATGCATGTAAAAAAGACAGGGGTGTTTGACCCCAAATTCCGGTAGATTCAATTGTTCCTTTTGAAACCAACTTAAGCATCCGTCTGTTTAAAGAGATACCCGAGTGGGGGAGGGTTTGAGTTATTGAGTGTTTTCAAACCTCCAAAAACAGTTGGTGTCTGTCTTCCATCAAGGACATATTAGTTTTTCGCGTTATCATTATAATTTAGCTTGGCATTAATACAATTGTGGCATTCAAGCATGCAGAATTATAATTTAAGATTTTTAAGAGCAGGACATAATTTAAGAAAAAAAATAATTAATTGTCATTATTGTCATTTGTCGAAATAATGAAACTCTTTGAATGCATGTAGAGTGTCTGCATCGCTGAACTTTGAAGATGATTTATATAGTATTTTTTTAAATGTATTTAACCCAGGCAAAAAACTAAAATTTGGAGACAACAGTTAATCATTACATTGATTAAGACTAGACTGGTTCCCATATCCCGAAATAGTGGGCGCCATGTTGGATTTTTAATTAGGTAAAACTAGGAGAATATTAGTCTGATCTCACATTAATACGTTGAAATTATATCTCCAAAAAGGCAAGGGAAATAACACTATAGCAAGGGATACGCAATAAGCAATGGAAAACAAATATTCCAAAAAAAAATTTTTAAGCTGAGAAATAAGGAATTAGCGAATTCAAATAATTTTATAGTCTACTGAAGGCGATTCATGTTTTTCTCACAATACCCCCCTTTCGATCGAACGTCCCCCTTTTGAATCGTTTATATGTTAGAGTTAAAGCACAACTGGTAGTTCACTCTGGGAAATACAGAAACTAGTTTCGCCCTGACGGGCTCGACTAATTATTAATCGCGTTTTGAAACGAGTTTCTGTGTTTCCCAGAGTGAACTACTAGTTGTGACTTAACTGGCTT
>JAXIUW010004453.1:0-16347 GCA_035591015.1 Cephalothrix simula
AATGCGGAATATAATGCTTAGAATAAACAAATACCGCCTTAAAACGCTTGGGGAAAAAGTGAAATGGTTGAGGAAAAAATCGTAATTTGAGCCAAAAACCACCCCACCCCCACCACCATATGTGTGTGTGTGTCAATTTTTTCATGATCTCCCTCCCTGTACTGGGCTGGAAATGGTGTATTCCCCTTCTCTGTAAATGGGGCGATGTCATTATTTTACTTATTTTATTTTGATTTATGATTCCTCTGATGGGATCAGGAGGTCGCATGTACCGAGTGCGTAACAAGGATTGGGAGCCGGCACATGTCATGGAAATCCATGATTAACCCACTCATCATCTCCCATATGAACTCAGAAGAATCATGCCTGGGTCAACCTTACTCCAAAAATATATGTCGTTATTTTCATTCAATTTCTGGTTTAAGTTTAATTTAGATAATGAATTAGTAATTGTTTAATTTCAAAACTGAAATTATTAATATATTGTTGGCTTTATTTATAGAATAGTTGCCCTTATCTCTATGTATCATTTCTATTTTATAACGGGTGTAATATGTAGTTTCATGTTTGATTAGTTCGTAATTTTGATAATAGGGGTCAACAGTTAGAAAAGTTTATTTTCCTGCATAACTAAAATCTTAACACCATTTGCGATCGATTTCATGTAATGTTTACGTTTCATGTATATGATCCTGGTCGGAGTGCAATATAAAGTTGTTATTGTACGAAAATTGATCGTATACATTTTTTATTAAGTTTCACTATTTTTCAGTTACTGTGATAATGAAGAAGGACGTGTAGGAGTTTATATAGGTGCTCTTCCGTTTACACCCGAAAATAATTACTTTGAAATAGAAATTCTAGACAGAGGCTTATTTGGTACTATTGGTAGGTAGTTTAGTTTCAGTACGATTCTTGTAGCTCGTAAAGAACGCAATAATTTAAATTTCAATCTTTAGTAATTCATTTCATTTCTGGCCAATTCTGTTAGCTGATAAAGAAACTGAAAAAATACATTTTTATTTCAATTCACAGCTATTGGTGCAGTACCTGCTCTTTACCCTCTAGACCGACAACCGGGCTGGAACGCAGAATCTGTAGCCTACCATTCCGATGACGGAAAGTAAGAATTTATTTTCTTGGTCTATATTTTTTCATTGTGTTGGAATATGCCCAGTGGCGGTACGATAGGGTGCTGGGTTACCGTAGTGGTAAGGGCCTCAGGCCCTGGGAGGCCTCCAAAAAAAATTGAAACAAATTTTTTTAGTGTATTTTTGAGAGCCATTAAAACCAAAAGAAGCCCTCTGCAACCATCGATGGGCCTCAAGCTGAGACCCTGTCAATGTTAACTTTAAGGTTATCTACAATGCTGTATTTTATAATTATTTTAAGTTTGTCATAGTTTACTAATACTTCGTAATTCGTTGTGAACTGAAGATTTTTATGTGTGTACAAGTAGTACAATGCTGTATTTTAAGTTTGACAATAGTTTACTTCGTAATTCGTTGTCTATAACTAAAAATTTTATTTTTGAATAAATTTTGATAATATTATCTTTTTTGGATTACGGGGTTCGCCGCCCGAATTTTTCAGAAAAAGAAATAAATAAATTTTTATTTTTTTCCCCGCTCGCCGCTCAAAATATTTTAAAAAACTAAAAAAAACAAACTGATATAAAAAAATTGATAAAAAATTTAGATTTTTTTTCAACCCGCCGTTCCAGTTTAAAAACCAAACTTAGATATAAGAAGAAAAAAAAATTTTTTCCAGCTCGCCGCCCAAATGTCCCGTAATCCAACTAATTAAAAAATGCCTTAGCCAATTTTATCCCTTTCAAGCGACCGGGAATCGTGAATTTAACACCTTTTAGCTCGGCTTTTGATTTATCTCTGTAAGAATGTAACATTTGATAACGTAATGATTTTCTGTGTTTTAGGTTATTTAAATCCAGCGGAATAGGTAGGCCTTTTGGACCAAGGTGCTATACTGGAGACAGAATAGGTTGCGGTATAAAATTTGACCAAGCTTTTGAAAATGATGATGGCAAAAAGCGTACTATGATACCGGTCTTCTTTACTAAAAATGGCAAAGAGGTGAGGTTCAAATAAAATTGTATCAGAGTATATCACAAGAATAATATGCAAACCCGTGTGATGGGGCGCTCTTAATTTTTTTGAAAAAAGGATTTAAAATGGACGAGTTGTTGTCTTGAGTTAAATTAATGTATATCTTTTAAACAAGGATGTTCACAGTTTTTTCAAAATTAACCGTTTTGTGTCCTTTAAATAAAAAAACTAAGATCATTTACCTATATGCATTGTACTGTCTATCCAAAACATACTTTGAAAGCCCAAATCACAAGGTTTATAGCATTTTAGTGAATTTTTTGAACTGTCATGTCATAACTTACTATCATGCATAACAATTTGAATTGCAATAAGATCCATTCTCTGATTGGTTCATGAAGTAATAGTCATTGACTTTGGGCCGTGAACAAGAAAGCACGTGGAAAAATACAACGCACGAATTCGTATACCTTAAACAGCCGTGACTTCTTTAAGCTGGGCAATTCTACCATATTCGCCATTCTTTATTTATTTATTTCTCCCTTTTCAGTTAGGAACAGTGTTAATTCCATACCCTTTAAAAGGTTTACACCCATCTGTTGGGATGCATTCAGAAGGTGAAGAAGTACAACTATTTATGGATGCCAAGTGGCATCAACAAGATATAATTTTAATGTCAATTGATAGCATGGAAGAAGATTTTGCTAGACTCCATGACATACGAGTAAACGGTTCGGTAAGTTGAATGATTTAAACAATAATATGTTGACATATGATGTAATAGGCTTGTTGACAGACAGTTATATTGACATTTTAAAATGACGAAACTTCGTTATGTCGAAGTATCGACGTTTTTGACATTGCCATGTCGACGTAAAGACATATTTTAACCGTCCGTATCGAATGGCGATCTGAGTTTTTTTCTTGATTTACACAATGAACTTCCATATTGGAATGTCGAAATTTTGGGAAATTGTTGTACAGAATTTCGACAAAATTTTGACAGGTCTAATTCTAGACACACCAAATATACTGACTGGTCGACATTGTACATCATTATCTCTACGTTTCATGCAGTTATTTTCGGAGGCGCGATACATTGTACGAAATAACTTTTATCTATTTTATGAAACAATATAACATACTAGTAAATCATAACATATATCATCATATGTCATCAAATTTTTGTCGCTAAAAATATTTGTCGCGATGACTGGAGATTTCTTAAAATGTCAGAAAACGGTCATGGCAATGTCAGGGGATTTTATTTCTTAGTTTCTGAGGTCACATTTATTGCCATAGTTGACATGTTGACATTTGACACCTTGACTTTTCTTATTAATACGTCAAAATGTTGACAATCTTACTAATCTAAAATTCCACGTATCACTATTAATTTTTTCAGTTACTCGAATACACTGGCAGAGGAAAAAGTATTATTGATGTCGGGTTAGCCCAGGCCCGACATCCACTGGATACAAGAAACCATTATTTTGAAATCGAATTAGTAGACCCCGGTGAAAATTGTTATATCGCAATCGGCCTCGCTTGCAGAGTAAGTACCCCCCCCCCATCCAATTCATAATTTGAATAGAAATTTTATGTTCCGGTGTGGCGCAGTGATCATTATCCGAAGGGATTTTTGTCCTATTTGTATAACATCTTACCAAAGACTAATTAATACAAGAGGAATCTAACACTGATTTATCTTACTAGCAGTAACATCGTTCGTTAAAGATCGGTAAAATTTCAATCATTATTAGCCTTGTAACCTCTCGCGTCGTATGTATCGTAAGTATATGGACTTACAGCGATAGATTTTCGGCTATTTCCGACCTTAATTTTACTACGACTCGGATAAATCAATGATATATGAGAGGCGGAAAAAAAGAGTCATTTTGAAATCAAGATCTTTTATAGAAAGAAACGGCAGATGTTTGTTGGGTATGTATGGAAAGATGAGATTTCAAACTATGAGAATCAGAGAACAGAAACCCATTCACTTCACTAATAGTGACTGAAATTGTAGTTTGAAAATTGAGTTTTTCCCTGTACGAACTGCGTTAGATAATTTTTCAATTGGCCTTGAGCTTCTTTCGTCCACAAATACAAAGTATACAGCCAGGAAAGACATCCCTGGCATACCGATGTAGTGTGTACGGCCTGCCTAAGTAAATCATTCCGCGGCACAGGACCTCAGGGCGTGTCCGCTCTAGAGGAAGAGCCTGACATGCGCCAGTAACGTCGTTTAATCACCGGAACACACACGCCAAGCCCCCAACTAAGGGCACTGGTCCGCCGAAATATGACGTGACTACTAAGGCTCGAACCCAGAACCTTTTGGATCTTGGGTCCGCTCTCTTACCCATTGAGCTATCGCGGCGGATATTATGTATGCAGTTTTTAATAAGGTGTTTTTATTGCAGGATTATCCAAAGCATCGGCATCCTGGTTGGAATAAAGGTTCAATTGCTTACCATGCTGATGATGGAAAAATATTTATTGGGAGCGGAATTGGGGATCCGTTTGGACCCAAGTGTCAAAAAGGTAAGGCGATCGAGCGCGCTGGTGTCGTATTTACATTATTTTTGTGTTCTAAAGTGTCGTAAAAATATGTATAGCACTCTCTCCAGATATCGGATGTTGCAGATCGTGCTATACACTTTATATATGACTGGTAACGTGCCATAAAAGGTATATTGCACTCGTTGCTTATATTCAACTCGTCCTGCGGACTCGTTGAATATAAGCAACTCGTGCAATAAACCTTTTTCATGGCACTTTCACCCGTCAAATATACCGTATGTATTTTACTTGCGTCGAGTTGAGAGCTTTATGCATATCGCGTATCCAATTGCTAGAGAATCTGGCATATCCGCAAATTACATAGAATGTGTGTGAATATGCAAATTGTATATAGGCCTAAATGTATATCTGTAAGTTGAGTAGCCGTGCAGGTTAAACCCTGAACAGAAACTATTTTTGGAACTTTGTCCTTCAAAAGTCAAGATTTGTATCAAAATTTTTCAAAGTCATCTGCATGTATTCCTAGTTCCTGGTTTCTTTGAAAAAATATGTTTAGTACATTATTTCACCAGGATGACTTTGAAAACATAGGTAATTTTAGAATTGTGATGGACATAAATTTCCATCAATTGTGAGTCGTATTTCATGATTATTGATCACAATTGATGGAGATGAATGTTCTTCACAATTCTAAATTACCCATGTTTTCAAAGTCATCCTGTTGAAATAATGTTCTACACATATTCTTTCAAGGAAACCAGCATATTATCAACTAGAACTAGATAAATAATAAATACATGCAGCTGACTTTGAAAATTTTTGATCCAAACCTTGACTTTTAAGAAGGACAAAGTTCCAAGAACAGTTGGTAGGACAATAAAAGCCGGTAGCTAGTGTCCCCTTAAAGTCTGTATTAAAAGGGGACGCTAAAGACCACGTACAATGAACGCATTCACATTGATATCTGACGTCCTACGTACGTACGTTTCTCGTTTAATATCGAAAGTAAAAACTCCCTACTTTTCAGGGGACACAATGGGTTGTGGCATTTTATTCCCACGTGATTACAATAGTGAAGTTGATTCCGGAGGCTCACAGGAAAATTCTCCGGATGAACCGGATGACCCTGTTGATTATCTATTCGAACTAAACGAATATGAGTCCGAATCAGAAGATGAAGAATGGTGGCAGCGACCTTATGCAGAAAACGGGACGAAGGTGCAAGTAAGTGACCGATTGACCTTTGACCGCACAACCACAGGTCACCTTGTATTCTTTTAATACATTTATTAGCATATCTTATGCTAATTAAGGGCCAAATGCTGATAAAGAAAATCAGTCAAAATAACTAATATGTGTCTATTTTTACTGCAGTTCAGTGAAAATAGCTATATGTCTGATTTCATTGCATTTCGGTGCAAATAATTCTAATACATGTACGTCTATTTACTTTTAAACGGTAATCTATACAATGTATGTTTTTTCTCAACCAGAAATGTGTCTATTTAACTGCGTTTCAGTGAAAATAGTTCTTATATGTCTATTTTCACTGCACTTCAGTGAAAATAATTTTCATTTGTCTTTTCCATTTTAAAGTTAATTTTTACACGAAAATGATTATTTACACTGCATCTTAGTGAAAAAACTCTTACGTAAATTAACTTTTTTTCTCTTTTTTAAGGTATTCTTTACACGAAATGGTCAGACAGTTGGTCACCGAGAAATTCGGATACCTAAAGGGGGCTTCTATCCAACTATTGGTATGCTTAGCAGTGATGAAAAGGTCAAGGTCGATCTACGACCTTTAACAGGCTAAGTATTTTTTCCATTATCATTTTGTGTAATTCAGAGTTTAAGGTTTTATATTGTTTTTTTATCTCAAAAACATTGAATTTGATTTGTTTAACATTAATTGATATTTGTATCTTTCTTACTTAGATTTGAAAATACATTACATTTTGACTAAACGGTCTACTCATGTATACGGTTATATATTCCTATAAGCTTTAGGATATAATATCGGTCAAGAGGGTCTAGGCCCCACTATTATTAAAACCGCGGTAAGCCTTTTAGCTCCTTTGTGACATCCTACCAATTTATCCATACATTGTATATGTAAGTTTGATCGATCTAACTGCATGCGTAGTAATATCTATTTATTGCCGAACTTTTTAACCGTATCCTTGGGTTCAGCCAATCCATATTTGATTTCGTTAATCCCAAAAAAACATTCGCAATTCGAAATTTTCAAAATATTATTTTAAGTTCTAAAATTTGAAAAAAAAGCCATAGCTTCTAGTATTCAATGTGATTCATGTGATATATTTTTCAATCATTTAAAATAACCATTATATGCATAACATATAATTTGTGCTTGAAATGAATGTTTAATATTGATAACCATTTTATTAACTCAAGTTTAACCATAAAGCAACCATTATTGTATTGTTGAAGCTAAATGTATGATATATTTTAGTTTTTATACGATATTAACCGTGCTCCTAGCCAGCTATGAAATTCAACTTCAAATCCGCGTTGGCTACATAAAAATATATCAGTAAAAATAACTTATATTTGTCTGATTTTACTGCAATTCAGTGCAAATTGCTCAAATACATCTATTGCCAAATTATTTCTGTGAAAATAGCTAAAATATGTCTATTTTCACTGCAATACTGTGAAAATAGCTCATATGTGTCTATTTTCTTTGCAATTTGATAAAAAAAACTCTACATGTAATATGTATATTTATATAAAATTGTACAGAAAAATTGTAGGAGGAGCAGGCCCTCTTGATACCTCGAAATCTCATAGAAACATATGAAACTTATACATTTTTGGAAAGGTCTTGGAATAAGGAATTGTGAGATTATGTTTATGAACATTTATGACAAACTGTGGCGGACCTAGCGGCGAAAATATGATTTCGCCTTCTGATTACAGCAAAAGTGGTAGCAGATGGGAAAATGGTTGGTAGAAATGAACTCGCCGTACAATGTATAGTTAAGGAGGGTTCTGATCAGGAAAATAACCCTATGACGTTATAGACATCATTTTTATGACGTCATATCGATGTAAATATAAATTTTCCTCGGAAATAGGTCATGTTACAAATCAAAATGAAGCTAGTAATGTATTTGAGTAAACATAGATCAGTTTCAAAAACCCTGGTTTGAATTTTTGCCTTGAAATAACTAAAATTAATTTTTAACTTTTTTTATTCTCCACTAGGGCGCTAACTTAAACCAGGTGTTCGAAAACTAATACTTTTTCATTTAAATAGTTTGCCTACATCACTAGTTCCATTTGGATATGTAACACAACCAATTTTAATTAAGATAAAAAATTATACTAACATCGATATGACGTCATCAAAATGGCGTCTATGACGTCATGGGGTGTTACTTTTGTGATCAAAATGACCCCCATTAAATATAAATGGTAGGGCAAGTTAATTTCTACCAACCATTTTACCCCTCTGCTACCAAATTCATATTTTCGCCGCTAGGGGCGCCACAATTGGTCGAAATTAACGTTATGTCGCATTCCTTCTTCCAAGACCTTTACAAAAATGTATAGGTTTCCTAAGTAATATATACATGTACTTACTTACTTCCTATGTTTTTATTAGCTTTCGTAAGGGTGTAAGGGGTGTATGTACAATTTTTCCGTACAGTTGTGTACTAGCTGTTTTTGAAGCGAAGTTCTCATGATACATTACCTTGCTACTCATAATGTACATAGACATTTTGATCTGGTTTAACCAGGCTTGTTATGTTCTAAAAGATGTCTAAATTATGTTAATTAATGTGTTACAAAATGTTATTCGTGCTCGTTAGATCTTTGTAGCGTAGAAGGCAATGTGCACCCTGCTCAGTGTTATTTTATAAAAATATTTTTTAACTCAAAAAAGTTTATTTATCTGAAAATAATACCCAAAACGGGTTTTCTCAGACCGTTGGGTTATAAGTAAAAAGACCATAAAGTTTAGCAGTATTATTTTCTTTTTATGTTAAGCATAGGTTGGACTCCCACGTCATCCCTTTCAAAGATATTTATTTCAAAACATTAAAATAAAATGCTAATTTCCATGCAAGATCGGTTTTGAAACTACATGTATGTATATCAGTACAAATAATAACTGATAAAATAGACGTAACCTGACTATTTTGATTGCAAGTCTGTGAAAATAGACAGATTACGTCTGTTTTCACTGTAGTTTTGAAAATTTGGCTTAATTTTAAACCGATTATACAATGTACATAACTAAAACATTCATGTTTGGAAATTTATTTTTGTAGCTCATGTTTCATTTAGTCTTCCAAAAATAATATTTTAGAGTCAATTACAAAAAAGGTTTCAAAAATTTATAAATGGCAAACATTTTTGGGTAAACATTTGACTCTAAATATTATTACATGTACAATCATTAAAATAACCCACCGTTTTGCGTTATTATGTGACCTTACCAAAATGTCGCTTATGTATTTAAAATGTCTGTTATTTGAGGTCCGATGATTGAGGACTCATTTGTTGATTTATTTTTTATTTTTTCAAATGTTTTCTATTATTATTAAATTGTTTATTTGTAATTGTTTGCATGAAGTTTAGGTTGTTGTATACATGATTTTATGACTGTTAAAAATTTTTTCGATCAAATCATGTGCAGTTTACTTTTAACGAGCTCTTCTTTTGGTTTTGTGATCAAATTTCCATTTAAAAAGTTTTAAAAAATTGTTACTTTGATGTGGCAGGGATGATTTGTAAGAGGTCAGAGGCATTCATTGTTGTAGGGGACAAGGGACACATTCATCCCTAGGCTTCTTTCGTCAACACTATACAAAGTACACAGGCAGCATCCCTTTTTCACACCGGTGTGAAAGGGGTGTCTATCCAGCAGGTTGTCTGTCCCGGCTGTATACTTTGTATACAGCTGTATACCTTGTATATTGACGACGAAAGAAGCCCAGGATGATGTCCCCTCTAGTGATGAATTTCCTCCCTCAATGTATGATATGTTACACAAAGAGGACAAAAATCCCTACGGACAATGATCCCTGCCACACCGGTACCTGAAATTAGTCAAACATTTGTTTAAAAAACTTACGTTAACGAAAATTTTAGCATGTTTTAACATCTTACCATCCATATTAAGAATTTATGTTAAAACTCAAATTGATTGAAAAATTCGATGCGGCACCGAAAAACGGAAAAAATTTCGCCCCCTAGACGGGGCCATTCAGTACCCTAACGCTATACATTTTTGGAAAGATAATGAAAAGTTACACGCCATGGTGTGCTTTTTAAATTTCTTGCCCCACCTGGTAGGGAGTGGTGGTGCATAATGTGCTAAAAGTCGAAAATACAGTTAGTCAAACTTTTAGTGGTCGGATATTAAGGGGGCACCCCGAATCGTTCAGTTTAGACCAAAACGTGGGACTTTTTGCTCCCACATTTTGCTCCACCACTCCCCATCATTTTAGCAAAATTAAATCGCCCCTTTTGAAAATAAACACTTTTTGTATCTCAATTTTTCCGTTTTTTGTGTATGTATTCAAAAAATATTAGCCTACTTTTTTTTTAATTTAATAAAAATAAATCAAAACTGCTCGATAATTAATTAATAATTAATTAATTCAACTTTGTTAACCTACCTAATCATAATTGATTGTATTAAAGGCTTCTTTCTGAGCAATAATTTTGTTATATATATATAATGGTTGCATTTTCCTCACTTATGTGAACTAACTTGTTTTTTATTATTAGTGTATTTTATTGAAAATAATTTTTGAAAAGATGTTATTTGGTTAAGATGTGAACCATAATTGTATAAATATGCTTTAATACATCATATTGCAAAATAAGTAGTTTAACTGATAATTTTGAGGAATACAGGGGGGTTCATGGATAGAATTGGCATACACGGACATGGTGTAAAACTCATCGGAAATTGGCCATCCTCAAGAATCCCCCCCCTCCAATTACGGGGTCCCAAAGCCCAAAATAAAAATTTTGTCCTCTATAATTTCAATTTTTCCCCTTTTTCTCGTTTTCAAGCACCTCACCCCTTTTTATCCAAAAAATTTCAATTTTTTCCAAAAAATTTCAATTTTTCCAAAATATTTCAAAAATGTTCAATTTTCAATTTTTTCCAACATGCAACCTAAAGTTTTTCAAATTACAATCTTAGACACTTTTAAACGGGTTATAAATGCCTAAAGGCATCAATCAATTAATGTGGAACTTAATGCTTAGAATAAACAAAAATCTGGAAAAAGCTCTTTAGAACACGAAAAATTTCGGTAAAATAGAAATTTACCAGGGGTGGGGTTTCGGCATTATACTATCCGTGTATGTACATGTATGTCATTTTTTTCCATGGCCCCCTAAGAATGATAGATGTTGCTACGGTTTGCTGCCCACGGCAATTAATGATCATTAATTTTGATTGCCAATTAATCGGTATTGATGTAATTAATTATGAACCAAAACGCATGATCGATTGCCCGTTACTAGTTTAAAGAGATCTTTAATTTGTCCTTGTTTGAGGTCAGTTTAATGAAACATATTAATATCTTGTTGACGTAAATTGATGAATTGCTCAAACTGCCAGAGCTTGTCGAACTTTTTGATCACAACACTATATGAATGTACATGTACAAGTCGTGTTTTGAAAATTGGCGTGTAAGTGAACAAGAATTTGGAGTTTTTGGTGAGTTTACAATTTGTTTATTTTTTAGGTTCTGAATCTTTGTTACTGTTTACCAACTAATATGATCCCAGAATGATTTGATATTTTAGATTTGGTTTTCTTTTCTCAAATATATTTTATAATTATCATCTTTTGGCATACATAAAAAAGTGTAACAGGAGCGGTATGAAATAAATTCTATCTACAAAGTCATCATTTTGGAGAAAAAAGTTTCAAACCAAACCTCGCAATTGCAAATCAGAAGCGTCAATACAAATTATTCATTCAAGAAATAATCAAATTGACGAGTTTGTGTTTCATGAAAAATAAGTAAAAAAAAAACCGAAATCCCAACTTCCTGTTTGATAAAAAGCACAACATGAAAGGAAAATCATTCAACTGGATGGTAGTTAAACAAGTCAATTCAATTTTTATTTCAATTTTTGTAAATAAAATTTTAATTTAACTTAAATTCATAATACACTAATGAATGGAAAAATTGGGTAACACCGTAAACATTTCGAGCCCCCTCGTCAAACCTGAACTCCTTAATCCTTTGGAAAGAGCATGAAAAGTTACACACCATGGGGTGGTTTTTAAATGTTTAACCCCACCTTGTGGGGAGTGGTGGCACAAAATATGCAAAAAATTCGAAAATAGACTAAGTCCCACTTTTAGGGGTTGGATGTTAAGGGAACACCCGAATCGCTCGGGTTAGACCAGAAGTAGCTACAATAGGTTGTTTGGCATATCAAGCATACTTAATGACCCAAATACCGGGCTCCTGGGTGCAAAATTGTCATCTCTGGATTAATTTATTTCAAGGCTCATATGGACCTTTGACCCCTACGGGTCACCTGATATTATTAGGAACCCAAGATTTGCGTCATTTAGTATGCTTGATATTCCAAACAACCTATTGTTTCGGTCTAACCGGAACGATTCGGGGTGTTCCCTTAACATCCGATCACTGATTTTGTCTATTTTTTTGCACATTTTGCACCAACAATCCCCACCAGGTGGAGCTAAAAATTAAAAACCCTCCCATGGTGTGTAACTTTTCATGCTCTTTCCAAAAATGTATAGGGTTAAGGGTTCTGATGCCCCTTCTAAGAGATCTCGACGGAAGGCAAAATTTTTACATTTCACGGAGCCTCATCCGATTTTTCCATCTATTTGTGTACTTTCTATACAGTGGAAGGATTTTCCTTTCGTTGGTATTTCAGTAATACTTTTTACTTATTTTTCAAGAAACACATACTCATGACCTGTCATGACTGGTAAGTTAAATTTAATAATTTTTTGAATGAATATTGTGTATTTATTGCAATTGTGAAGTTTTGTTTGAATTTCTTTTTTCCAAAAATTACGACTTTGTAGACAGAATTTTATTCAAACTTTTATTCATGCCGCTCTTTAGTGGTTGTAGAGCTATGCGACCGGCTTGAATACAAAACATATACTTCGTAAGGACACCAATCCCTACCCCGGTCACCTATAGCACTGACTTCTTTCGTGTTGCCTACACAAAATATATAGAAAGGTCAAGGTCAAATTGGGGTGATTTTATCATCCTACGACCACATGGTGTGGGGAGTGCTGGCGCAAAAATGTGCATAATATTTTTGCTTCGTTTATAAAATTACCAAAAATTATGCAAATGAACGTCCTTTCCATTTCACGCTTAACAATGTGACTCGAGGACGTCCTTTCACACTTAACACTGTGACTCGTGGACGTCCTTTCACACTTAAAAATGTGACTCGTGGAAGATCCGTGTTCGGAGAAAGTGCACAAAAAATTTAGTGCATTGGAGAATGGAGAGTTAGTACTTGAGATTTTAGTACATCTTCAAATACTACATAAATGGATGTAAAAATTGGTTTAGGCATGGCTTTGTGTTAGTAACCGCCACCCCCGTCTGTTTCTCATATTAGGGTAACCTATGTATCATTGGAAAGGGCATGCAAAATGAGGAACCAAGATTGTACACCTAGTGGGGCCGCCATTTTCCACCACGTGGTGGCAGGGTCATAATACTACCACCATAAAACTGCATTTTACAATATTCCCTTTCCATCGATGAATAATTTATGGGGGTTTCTATTATCCTGTTTTCCAAAAAATTCATAATTTGATTATTTTCGATAGTTTTTTCGCACCTTTACCGACACCACCACCCTCCACCAGGTGGTGGTAGGGACATGAAATTACAATCTTACTTCCTCACTTTGCATGCCCTTTCCAATAATTTATAGGTTATGGGGGTTCCTATGCCCTCATATGAGAAACCGGAGGGGGTGTAGCTAACACCAAGTCATGCCTCAACCAATTTTTCCATCCATTTGTGTATAAATATTTTCTCCCATGAACTAAAATGTTCTTTTATAATTTTTTGTACTATTTTCCTGTTTAGGTGCACGCAAGCACAGGGAGTATAACTATTTCTTGAGGTTTGTTAAAGATTAACTATGTGTCTCATTACAGGATCATGGCTTCTGCAACTGAAAAGAGTCCTCTAATTCCAAAATCCCCAAAGGAGCGAAGCGCGTCAGTGAATGTGTCTCCTGTCAGTTTTACTGGGGGTCCAGGCAAGTCATGTTGGTACCGATTTAGGCGAAGCAAATCGCTTGTGGTTGGAGTTGTTTTTGGCGCTTTGCTGATTGACTTGATGATCATAACAACAATTGATCCTCTATTACCCGATATTCTAACGAAGTTTGACGATTTCGAAGAAAGTTTGAATGAAAGTTTGGAGATGGATTCAACCAATCATAGCACCGAGCATACAGGGATGACACGCTACATTGGTATAGTTGTAGCTACGAAGCCAGGCATAGAAATTGTATCTAATTTAGTAGTTGGATATATTGTTGATCGGGTTGGCCATAGAGGGCCGATGGTGGTTGGGTTTTTCTTCAACACAATGGCTACCATTGGGTTTGCGTACGCACCGACGTTTTTATTTCTGTTGATAGGACGTGTTTGTCAAGCAATCGCCTCAAGTTTATCAGTCGTTTCCGGTCTTGCGCTCATAGCGTGTAGATTCCAAGACGATACAGCGCGCTCTAAGGCGCTAAGCACCGCCTTCGGAGGTTTGTCAGTCGGAATCGTTCTCGGATATCCTTTTGGGAGTACGACGTACCAGTTTGTAGGACGCGCTGCACCGTTCTTAATCCTCGCTGGCCTCTGTTTAGTGGATGGCATTTTACGACTGATTATTGTAACCCCGAATCGACCAGTACAAACTGATGACAAAGCTAGTAAAGAAGGGGTAAAAAATATGTGTCGAATGTTAGCCGACCCTTACATCCTAATGGCACTTGCAATTAACTTTGCGCCGAACTTTGGATTAGGAGTTTTTCTTGCTACCGGCCCGGCATGGATGTTGGATCAACTTAACGCTGAGCAGTGGGAGATCGGGACTGTTTTAGCGATAGCAATGGTTTGGCAAATAGCGTCGCTAACAGTGGCCGGCTTTTTTGGTCTAAAATATGGCCGATGGAAATTTTGCTTATTTGGAATGTGGTTTTATGCACTAGGAATATCTTTGTATCCATTTTGCAAAACAATTTGGTATGTTTTGATGCCTGAAATTGCTGTCCGAACTGGTTTTGGAATAATAATTTGTGTTGTCAGCCCTTTACTCAGTTTTCTAGCAGATAATAGGCATGGGAAGTTTTATGGTGGTGTGTATGGACTTTACACCGCATCTTATAACTTGGGATTGACTTTAGGGCCAATCGCAGGAGGAAATTTATTAAAACCTCTCACTTTTCGTTTTCTATACTGGGGAGTCGCTATTTTCGTTTTTGCAGTGTCATTTTTTTCATTTGCATTTCGTAATCCGACAGGACATAATACTCAGTTATCACCCAAAAAGCGTGACGATGATCTAGAGAATGCTAAACATTCGAGATTCACAAGCGTATCCCAAAATTCGGAAGATTCTACAAGTGATTTTGAAGACACTATTGAAACAGGAAGTGAGCCCGGACAAGATGCAACAATTTCTTACACCGATGACTTTGAGAATGAGTCGGTCACAATTGGATCTTTACACTCTACAAATATTGAAGTTAAATCAACTGATTCAATTTATGGGAATTCTCAAGAAAGTAGTTCGGTTTTAACCGAACCAGACGTTACAAAAAATAGTTCCATAAATGTGAGAAAAAAATCTTGTTCAGAAATTGATGGTAAAGAATCGATAAAATCCTGTGAATCAAATAATAGTTCAATTCTGCCCGAAACATCTGATGATGATAATTATTATTCCGAATCATCTCTATTGGAATCACCTGATAAGGCTCATTCCGAATCATTTAATGAATGTGATTCCGAATCATCTGATAATGAAAAATCTGAATCATCTGATAATGAAAATTCCGAATCATCTCGTAATAATCTTTTGGAATTATCCGATGATAGACATTCCGAATCATCCGATGATGGACATTCCGACTCATCTGATTCCAAATTATCCGATAATAGACATTCAGAATCATCTAATAATGGACATTCCGAATCATCTAATTCCAAATCATCCGACGATAAACATTCCGAATCGTCCGATAATAGACATTCCGAATCATTCGAAAATAATTATTCCGGATCTAATGATTCAGAATCTACTGATGAAATGGAAAATACTGTTCAAAGTGAACAAGACAGTGATACAAGTTCTGAACAAACAGAGTCAATGACATCATGTGTGTCGAATCAACAAATAGATGATAGCTCTACTGATAATGTACTATATAAAACATTAAGTGCATCTTTGTCTAGTGATGCATCCGCTTAACACTCTTTTGTTACTGCACATAAAGATATGTAAATTGTCTTATCCATATGCATTTATTTATAGTTTTATGTTAATCGTTACGTAATGGGGTCTGAATTTTCAATGCGTATACACAATAAATAAGTTAAATATCTTCTACCACAGATATATTCTGAATCCTTATAAAAAATGTAAGAGTGTTTATATTTTCAAGACTAAAGCGCCACCTGGTGGCCCCCTAGCGGCAAAAATGTGCATTTTCGCATAAGAGTACAGCCAAA
>JAXIUW010006675.1:1997-16297 GCA_035591015.1 Cephalothrix simula
ATTGATTAGTCTATTATAAACCAACATATTTTTGGGGAATATTACCATAAACCAATATTACTAGAAAAAAGCGTACGAGGTTTGAATCAGCGATTTATGATTTACATGATTTGAATCAAGTGATTTGTGATTTGAAACAAAATTACATGGTTCAAATCATGTAGATATAGAAGCTTCATAAATATGGAAATTTCTTTACTGATCACCACTTACCAATCGTCTCTTAGGCTTGATTAATGGTCGATTAGCTCCGTTCATCTTGTGGTAAAGACCGCAGGCATTGCACAGGTAGTGTCCAGTACCATCTCTTCTCCACAGCGGCGTTGAGGTGGCGCCACAGTTGACACACTCACGACCTTCTGCATGCAAGAATGGAACCACTGCTATTAGGAATGGAAACAAATGTGCTTCTCTCAAAATTCTATTTATTCATTTAGCTAAATTTTCTAAGTTCTTAATATAAATAATGCAGTAAATAATCTAAAAATTAACATCTACACTGCATTACTAAATTTAGAAAGCACATTTACATAACACAAAATACACAAATTTCAATTAGCGAGGGGGACACTACGCCCACTCGGGTTGTACAGTACTAAAAAATAACCAAAGGCTACAAAAGGCTACTCAGGGTGACCACTAACTAAGAAATAAAATTCCCTGACATTTGCATCACTTTTTTCTGACCAAGGGCCCATTATGAGACAGGGGCTAGTAGCTTTCATTATACAACTAAGTCCATCTACTTTCCAACTCAGGAATGTCTCATAATGGGCATATTAATGAATTATTGAATGTAGCGACAAATTTTTTGAGTAAAAAATAGTTTTCACGACACAAATTGGATGATGTACAAAAAGTTGTCGCGACATATTTTTAATCAGCAGGAAATATGCTTGCCCATTGACTAAAAATTCTGGAAATTTCCCTGCCTTTTCCATGATTTTAACCAATTTTTGTAAATTCCCTGACATTTCCATTACATTTTTGCTAATTTTACTGATTCCCTGACTTTTCCACGATTTCCGGGTTTTCCAGACCTGTGATCACCCTGAATTTGAACAGGGAAAATCTTCATTTTCAAACTACAATTTTGGTCACTTTCAGTGAAGAGATTGGTGTTCTGTTTTGTGAATCTGATCATTTAAAATCCAACCTTTCCTTACATACCCATCCCACAAACAGCCATTCCTTACTATAAAAAATTTTGATTTTAAAATGACCCTTTTTACGCCTCTCCGAGCCTATCGATCCATCCTACTCGCAGTAGAATCGAGGGCGGAAATAACCAAAAATCGAACAATGTTAGTCCATATATACACTTTACACTACGATGCGAGACGTCATTCCATTCCATAAACGACCAAGAAAAAAAGCATTAATTTTTAAACAATAACTATTAACAATATTGATATTGGTATTCCATAACTTATGGGTATTTGCTATTAAAAATTGTATTTTAGCTTTGAATATATTTATTTACCGCGGCTGATATGGCTGATATTGATTGAAACGAACTTTAACGAACGATCAATTTTACTGCGAGTAGGTTGAATCACTAGGACTCGATATATTTCATACATCTCAAAAAACTCTCCGTGGGAGAAGGGATGTTTTTAATATCTACACTAGGACTAGGACAAGCAAAAAAGAGTCGTTTTAAAATCAAGATTTTTTATAGAGAGGAATGGCAGATATTTATATGGGATGGGTATGGAAAGGTGCGGTTTCAAATGATCAGAATCATCAGAAAACTGAGCAACAATCACTTTATTAAAAATGACTATTTGTAGATTGAAAATCGAGTTTTTCTTTGTACAAACAGCCTTAGAATGCTTAGATTTAGATACATTTTGTAGTAGCCTTTGATAGTATTAAAAGTACTAAAGTTGTACTAAATTTGTACTAAACTTAAGTAAGTAATTCATATACTAAAAAGTACTACATTTTGGGCAGATTAATACAACGTAAATCGAAATACATGTAGTGTGCCACTTTTTCATACGAGGTTAGGTTTTGTTCCTAATTCCGCAATTAGGAACAAGCCCCAACCGCAAAAACAAAATTAAGTTGAAATATTTTTTTTCAAATTTTGAAAGTTATGTTGTGGAATAATCATTAGGGGCTGTAAAAAAGTAAGGGGGCCACCATTATTTTAAATGGGAAGGGGATTTTAAGTGGGAATTCGGGGGTACGGGGCCTACGCCCTATTGTTTTTTTAACATGATAATTATGTCCAATGTTTTTGCCCGTTGTGAGAAACTATAATTAGTTGACAGTTGAATTATTACATATCAAATCAAAATGCGGAATTATATTTTTGCCCACACATATGGATTAATTTAATTGAAAGTGCGTCCAGGAAACTCCTTGTTAGCTGACCGGACAACTTGAGTTCCAAAAATAGAAATAAAGTTTATAAGGAAGGTATACAATTGCAAATAAAATGGAGTCAATATCCGTAATTAGTTATGATTTTTAACAGTATGTGTCACTTAGATTAACTTAAAGGATTAAGATTAAGACTCCCACATTAAGGGTTTTGTCACCCAAAAAATCCAGTGAATTCAAAACATCATCAAAATGTTTTTCAAATCTAAAAATAACCATAACCTAAAAATTGGAAAAAATCAATTCAAATCCATAATTCCTAAAATAAACCCTATAGATGTCCCGCATAAAATCCTTACATACAGCTTACAGGTACATGATTAAGATTCGAACATCAAGGGCTTTGGCAGACACTAAATCTATTCAAAACATTTATTTCGAAATCTCAATAGCCAACTTTTAAAAAACTTTTTGTAGAGCCCTTATTATTTGGGAAAGAAAATCTCCTAAATATTTAACCCTAAATTTCCCAAAAAAATCATTACCCAATATTGAAAAATTTAATGATTACTGATGAACTATCATTGACGAATCTTTGGTCCCACATTTTTACACAATTTGACTACTTTTAACTTTATCAAGGTACCCCACCATATGGATGCTAGCAGCTTCCTACGTCCTATCGTAATCTAATATCTTGGCAAACAATGGACCCATATTTCCAGCTGAACTGGAAAAGAAACTGTGAAGATCTGGCAGACTGTGGCACAAGAAATATTTCAGCACTAAATGCCAAAGTATAAATGCCTTGTTGGATAAGTGAGTGACCTTATTGTATCAATTCTTGTATCAAATTGCAACTAAAAAGCCTCCATCAAAGAGTGCTAAAAGTCAAAATGCGAACTATTTTCCCCAAATATCAATGCAGGAAACAAGCTTTTAGACAGCAAGGAAATATGTCCCATTTTATTCCAGATATTTCGAGATAAAGTCTATATCAGTGACAATCAGCTACCCCTATTCTGATAGTATCTCGACTGATCAGATATCATGATATCAGTCCAGATCTGATTTTACTGATAGAGATATTTTCTATAATATAAAAAGGTGGTTAATTGACAAAGGATAGTGGTAAAAAAGGCTAGAAAATCTATTTGAAAATCTGTAGATTAATATCTGATCTGATCAGATTTATGATCTAGATTTAAGGCCACACTGTTTTTATTTGTCACAGTCTAAATGATATTATCTCAAACAAAATCGCTCGTGTGTAGATTATTTAGATAAGTTACAAGAGAATTCAAATGTTTGTCAACTAACAGTAAAAGCTGTTTTTCAACTCGAAAAATCGGAAAAGGAGATCAATTTATGTAATTTATAGTGATCCGTATGATTTCGCGGAATTTTTTCTGATTTAGGAACTGATTCGCGCCAAAACTGATATCCTTACGCGACAAAATAACAAGAGAATGGCGCCATGAATAATTTTTAAGGGTATAAAAATAGCAAAAAGGTGAAAAGACTAGTTGGAAACACTAACAAATTAAGGGTTTTTTAGTGTTTGGTCATTAAAAATATTTTGTATACTTTATATAAATAGCGTATAAGATTTCATCATTTATTTGGACAAAGGTTCGTTCTGTTTTTAGAAGAACGGTGCGGCGCCGATTCCACCCAGTCCATTGTAACAAATACTTGTGATTAGCATGATGCATAGCGAGTTTGAGGCATAGCAAACATTGTTATATCAATAGGGTTTAAGCTAGACTGTAAAAAATCGCAAAATTCGCCCAATATTAAGCCAGACGTTATAATGATTTTCTCAGACTCAATTAAAACAAAATTGAAAATTAAATCTCAAAAATTTAATAGGAAATTAGTTTTATAATTTTGAGATGGATAATTAGATTTTATCTCACTTAGTAACGAAAATTTTGCATCTCTGCAATCTCTGCAACCGAAAACTTTCTTTTACTTAGGATAATAGCCATTTATCCATCTCAAAACCTAGAACCTTATAAGTTGTTGCCTGACAACATGATCTCCGATTACAAAACGATTATGAAGTTTTCATAAATAATAAGATGGCAATAATTATCATAATTTGGCTGATTCTTGATATTTTGAGCATCAAATATCCCTATAATTTTAAGAATTCATATTTACTGTTCACTAATTAAATATGGCGAAAACGAAACCAAAACAAAATTTGGGCGGTTTAAAACTGAAAACAACCTGTTACGATCAGATTGCCTATCCTTAACGAAGTGTAGAAATTTGATAGCCATTTATGGCTACATAATTATATGCAACACCCTTGGCTTTCATCTTTATTTTAAAAGGGGCCTGAAAATTATAGTTGGACGCCAATTGCTAATGTTGGTCAATCATGGCCATTCTTATCAATTGGTCAGCCATAAAGCCATTCCGAAAGGCAATAATTACAGACCTAACTGACTTAGTGGGCAATAGCATGCTTTTAGTCCCCTTATAGTGAACAAATTCGTAACAATTATATTGTAACGTGATGTAACTGTTACATTATGATAATGGACTGAGCCTTAAATTACTATAATTGTTTAATGACTTGAAATGACAAAATATTGTCCTTGCCAATCACATTTTTCTGGCAATTGAGATTCCGAAACATCTCCGGAAAACGAAATTAGCAATCATTATCTTTAGAACAAAAGGAAGATGGCTAAAATAGATACTGTTATTTTTCTCGGAGAATTCAAGATGTACCGAAAATTACGCTGTTTGTCACAATATTGGTAATGAATTACTTTCGGTAAATTATTCACAGCTATTGTTTATCGCTAAACTCATATTCTTGAAAATTTTCGTAACAATTCAACTGTCATCTATTGTCATTTTATTCAATACTATTTTTTTTAAAAACGGCCAGTGCTTTAAATTTTCGTAAAAAGTCGAAAGAGCATCACTACTTTTGATCAATATTTGGTATTGATCTCGGCATTCAGTGATATTTTATGGCACACTTGAGTAATTGGCAGCCATTTTGAATTTGAAAACAAATATTCAAAGGGTGAAGGTCATTGTTTGATTTCTTATACTTTCAAGTAAACAAAAATCACGTTAATACTGTAATAACTTAAAATAAAATAAACGATGTCACAGAGTCATGCATGATGTAATATATCTCTACATACCTGATGATGACCTTGTCTTACTCCTTGCACGTGCCAATGTCGCTGCTTTTAGCATACTTGCAGCAGGATGAAATCCCAGCGTGCTAGCATAATCTGGTCCCATATATGTTGGATACGACGACATCGGATGTGAAGAATGTGAACTTAAAGCACTAAAAGCGTCAGTAGTCAACATAGCTGATGGTTCCGATGATTTTCCAGTTTTTTCTAAATTATAGTCACTATTATTGGCAGTTGTATTAGAGTTTGTCTGACTCTCTGGTGTTGTATCTTTAGGAGGAGTAGGTGGAAAACTGAACAAATGCGGATTGGCACAACTCACTGAGGGGAGAGAACTTGTAGGATTGACGGACAGTTGTGAAGGAGCTCCAGCATGAGAGAGTGATTTACTAAACGGGCTAATCCAGTTGGAATGGGCGTGTGGAACGACTGTTGGTTTTGTATCAGCAATCCAATGAGGTAGTGCTGAATGAAAATGAGGTCTACATACTTGACTTCCTCCTACAAAAACAAGATAAACAAGGATATAAAGATAGGTAAACGATAATCCGAATAAACGATAATCAAAATGATAAAGTTTAGAAAAGTTCTACATATTCCTTTACTATGAGAATGATATGAAATTATAACCTACTAATAACCAAAACAAGGCTTTGTTTTAAATACATTCTACCTAATTTCCTGCGTGTGTTGACATTCCCGAAGGACCCAAACTTGAGTCCAAACATAACTCAGGCGTCTGCAGCCAAATAGATGGGGTTTCACTGAAGTGATGTGGCGTCAAATATTTAAGTGTTTTTGGTATTTGTGGTTTTGTAATTTTTTTTTCAACTTAATGATAACAAGATAAAAACAGGGGGTTAAATCAGAACAAATCAATTTTATGGCGTGAAGGATGTAAAGCAGCCATCTTGATTATTTTATAAACAGATTTTAACATGGTATAGGGTCTTAAGAGATGTGTTTCGCCATGCGAAAACTTGGTGAAAAATTTGATTTCAAAATTATAATGTGCATTTTGCTACTGCTAGACGTAATTATATCATTGCTAATCATGCATCAGCTTGAAAATTGGCAAATTATAGCAGTATAACGAGGCGTTGATACAATTTCATGAATTTAGTGTCATTTTGTTCAAATAAAATTGTCAAAATACATCCCCAGCTGCATCATCTCTTAATTAGTTAATTATGAAAACATTCTGAAACACAAATTTGCGTGATGCTCAGTATTAAAGTTTGAAATCGTTAGGTATCTAAAATATAGATATTATAGGATTTCATCTTTTGTAAAAATTGAACTGCTTGAGTTCTAACACGCTAAATTTTGACACATGAGCCTTTTCTGATATTATTGAAGTCAAACGTTATAACAATAACAATATTGTAACATTAGAATAATGTTTTGATAATTTGCATGGCAGCCATTTTTAAAATTTGCATAAAAGGTCATAAAGCGTCCAAAAACTAATCCCTTGCAATAAAAATTACGTTTTTATTGCACCCGAAAGAATTGCATATATATGAAATCCTTCCTCTTCTCTGCTCTTTTCTACACCTGCATAAGCATCTACTGTTTAGAAGTAGATACACCTGTAAACTAAATAAAACGTTTTGTTTTGGGTAATAAAAGTTACTTTAGTATTCATTATCTACTGATCTATCCATGAGATTATCTAACAAGTTAACATATAGTAACAATGTTAATCAATTAAGAGGTTACCGAGGGCCGAACAACCCCCCGGGAGAGAAACAAATTTTGAGATGGAAGATATACCGGATGAACACCCCCATCATAAACAAACATCTGGCTCCTCTGTGCTCCTTCAAGCTGCCACTAGGCGCCAAGAAACAAAAATTTAAACAACTGTTACGTCGATGATTCTTGAATCTTGGATTAAGAATTCAAGTGTTAGATCATGTAAGTCATGTGATCATGATTCCATAGAGTTCAATGAATGGAACTGAATGGAATGATTGAACAAACGAGTGTAACCTAATGCAATACAGTATAGGGCCTGTGCCTAGGGAGGGTTATAAAACACTTTCAAAATATTTGTGTAATAATCCTTTAATTGATTTGTGATTTTGATCAAAATTAACAGTTATTTAAGCTCAAAGAATAATCCTGAAATTGGTGAGACAGTTATTTCCCGAGTTATTTCTACTTTCAACCTAATTTTCATTATTTGGTAAGTGCTCCCCGTAACATGAGAGTTGGTGCAGGGATGTCGTCGATTTTTTAATTAGAGAAATCAAGAAAAATGACCATTATAGCAAACATTCTCTACCAATAAAATTTTGATTTTAAAATGTTTAACTATGGGGTAAACCTATTAAACTTAGCATTTTTAATGGAATGCGGAAAAAAAATATTTCGATACTGACTTTACTAATCGTTGAAATTAATTAAAATTTTTCTTTAATTAATAATTTGTGAATTTGTTATAAAATTGTTTTTAGTCATTTAATTCTATGATTTGCAAGTGATTACCACCGAAATAGTCACAAATGATTCCAAAAAATCCAAACATGAAAATAAAATAATGTATTGAATTAAAATTTAGTCTTTGAATTTTGAATTTAGTCGTATAATGGAAATAATGAAGATAGAGTGGTGTCCTAAGGTCGGGAGCCCGGGTCGGGAGTATAATTGATTTAAAATATTTTAAATTATAGGTAACTTGATAATATTTACTTAAGATATATCATTAGGTATCATACGATACGAAGATATTATTTTTTCACATTTTTGTCTAAAAAATCCCAACAATGAACGGAATAAGGCCCCAATGCATAAAAAATTGCATTTCACAATATGGCAGATGCCAAATATTAAACATAAAAGAAGAGGAGATAGAAGTAATGATAACTTATAACGTTTTACAATATACAAACTGACGAAAAATACTTCTTACAAATAATTTTTTTCCGTTTTGTGTCTTTTTTTCTATATAAATACTTTTTTAAAATTTTTGCACGAACTAACTGATATAAAATATATATTTTAAACATGTAATTATAAGGCCCTATCATCGTTCCAAACTTAGGATACATTGTAAAAGGTATTCCTTTTTGTTCAGTGTGAGGTAACTCCAAAAAAGTTCTTTTAAGCTTTTTTTCAGATTATTAACACTGGCTCATGAATGATGATGATAAATAACAAATAAATCTATTCAACCTGTTTTGAGATTTTTCAAAACGAAAAATGTGGAAAAATCATAAATGTTCAGACTAAAGTTTAACTATCTTTGGCGCTGAACACTTGCTATTTTACAGACAAATTAAATTGAGTAATAATGCTCATCAATGAAGCATTTACGAGCAATTAATCGTTAATTGCTAACACGATCTGGATTCAATCATATTATTTTGACAGATAATCCAAGTTTAACCAAATCTGAGTCAATTCGATCGAGTTATCGTGTAATTAGATTAATTTAACTAATAAGTAGATTGTTGGTGATCGGTGTTTGAAGTGTATTAAGGATTAAGAAAGTTATTTACCAAAAACGTAGTAAATAGTGATGGTGCAATCAAAAATTTTTGATGCAATCGACAAGTTCTATTTCGCTGCCTTGTCATTTATTAATCAAAATTTCTGAGATGTTACCAATAGATAAAATCATCAAATCAATGAAGTTAGAATAAATTATCTTTGTTTGAAGAGAATCAATGCCAAAAATTGTTTGGTAACAATGACATTTGCTTCTGCAACATCTGCCATTTGCTTCTCAATTTTCATCACTTAATTTATTCACGAAATTAATGACGCTGAGTTGTAAATTCTTAATTAAAAATTACCAAATTATATTTTTTTCTAAAATAATTAATCAAGAGGAAACAGAAACTGGAAACATTAAAATATGGAAACCAATATTTAAATTTCCTTGTAGGGGTCAATGAAGACTAAAGAAGGGACATTATCATTTCGAGACGCATGAAACAATAGCTTTTAGCAATAGCTTTAGTCATACATGACCCCTCTTTATTAACATATACAGGATTTTTTTACTTTCGATGTTTTATGCTTCCATGTTTCCTGTTTCCATATTTCGTAGAAACCCACAAAAGTTATAGCAAATTATAGAAAGGATGACAAAACCGTTTGAGTAATATTGGAAGAAAAGATGAAAAATATTTGGAAACAAAAACTGTCATACGGAAAAAGATAAAAGATGGAACCAAAAAATGTGAAAAAAGTTGAAAGATGTTGATAAGCAAAAAAAAAAAACTTAAAGAAAAGCATGAAACAATATACATGCAATTGGCGAAGGTCAAAAAGTTATAATAAAACTTTCAAAACTTCATAACAATTTTAAGTAAATAAAACTTGGAATTGCAATGTTGTGAAAAACCTTCAAAAAATCATTAACATTAACAAGTATGATGGATGGAGGATGATAACCTTGAAATTTTGAAGAAAATGTTGAAAAGAAGAAAGATAAACACAACCTATAATTTATCAAAATGAATCAATTCAAATTTTGAACCGAGAAGTTAGAGGATAATAAAAGTTTAAACGAAAATCGATAGCAGAAAACGAAGAAAGTAACAACAAAATCATTTGGAAATTAGAAACATAATAGAAGCAAAAGATGACTAAAAATGGCACAATTAAAGTTAAATAATAGGTAGATTATTTCCACCTATTATCTGAACCTCCCACCCTTACATTATATAAAATCTTAAAAACTCATAGCTTAAAAATATAAAAATAAGAAATAGAAGCAAAATAACCTCAATAAGGCTGCTTCTGAAAGAACATAATTAAGAAAAACTTAAGACAAGAGATACTTAAAAAAGAAGCTTTTTAACGACACCTTGAAATTAAAAGAGTGGAAACTGGAGACAGAATATAGAAAAGAGTTCACTTTAAAGAGTTATGAGTTGAAAAGTCAATTCTTTCATCTGTTTCCACGTTTTTTTGTTTCCAGTTTTCCATGAATATTTTTTAGAAACCCATATGAATTATTGGGCAATTATTCTTTTTTCACAGGCTATATAAAAGCAAAGTTTCTTACCTGCTGGGTGTCTATATCCATGAACCCCTCTTGGACCACCGGAATATGAATAAGGACCAGCTTCCATTTGAGAGTGGAAAAACATATCTGGGGTTATTTCAGGTGCCTCCATTGGATTATCGAGTGTTGAACGTTCAGGTCGAATCCAAGCACTTGGTTGATTTTGATCAGTAACGTCCATATTTAGATAATCAACAAGATTAAAGATTTAATCTGTCCGTATCAATGACACAAAAGAACTCCAAATTTCTGAAACACAAATAATTTATATCCAGTAAGACTGTAAAAATTGATCTGGCTCCTAGTTGACTATATAGGTCGTGGGACCTTAGAATTAACAATATAATTCTTAATAATATCACGATAAGATCGTCATAGAATTTACAGCAACCATCATCATGTATGGCGGAAGTCTTCGGCTGCTGATGCTGAGATAAGATTTTAACACTGTATCAAATTTTGAAACCACGTGCTCTTATCAACTAATCAGAAACAAGAATATTGACGAAATGCACCTTCAAAAACATTCGGTTTTATCCGTTTTAAAAAACAATAAAAACTCTTTAAAATAATCAATTTTCCCGAATACTAATGTTCAATTTTGAGAATTTATCTCATATAAGAATAGTCAAAGGAAATATCGGCGCCTGAGATATATCGCATAGGGCGCATAGACGCGAGACACCAATTTTCAACCAATCATAGCGCTTCAAGCGTTGAAAAATATAATTTTCGAAGACCAACAACGGAGAATGTAATTCCGATTGGCTTAAATTTGCACATCAATAGGATCGGATTTCGAAAGGTATGCCAATCACAATTTTAATAATGATAGTACTATTATAAAAGTAATTTTAATTCAAATGGAAACAAAAAAATTACTTTCTCCGTCTTCTTTACTTTAAATAAAAACAATTCATTGATAAATTGATTACTGTTTTTATTTAACAACACGAATAGCGTGTTATAATTTCTTAAGGACAGGTATGAAACGCAGAGCGTACAGAATTTTAATAAGCCCTTATTACTTAAATGATATTGTCCAAATCTATAGGTATGAGGAAAATAGGGGTTTTTTCGGCGCCCATTTCGGCAGGCGACTGACTGAAAAGTAGTAATTTTAAACGGACCATTTCTTTTTGCATAGGGTGGGCAAAGAATACATATTGTACTTTCAGCACAAATAAGTATAGTTTTTACAGTATAAAAAGGTAAAAGAAATTTTATCAAAGTCAGTAATCTAAAATTGAAAGCCAATTCAATTTCCGTAATTTTATTTTAATTCAAAAATTGATGATTATATGTCATCTAATCAAAATGAACTGTTATTATTATCATTCCAATATATTACAATTATATTTCAATGTTTTATACTTTAAAATTTTTTCAAAATTGTACCTTGCATAATTTTTAATTTAAAATGGTTAATTTAGTTAATTTAGTTTATAATTTAAGATTTAGTTAACGTACTTGATCAATTGATCCTAATGCGCATCCATGACAACCCTAAATCATGTCAAGATAAATTAAAAAATTTTAGTTAAAAAAGTTTCACACTACGCTCCATGAAGGCATCTAGCTCCATTGTATAGACAGATAACATGGTTTTTCATGAGACACTTTAAAACATTCAGATAGCATGATTTTTTCTGAGACACTATATGCAATCGGCTTCTATCGTCCGGTGTAATGGTTTGCTGAATCCCCCGCCGTTCAGTGTCCGGCATGGTGAAAGGTTGAACAACAAAAGCCGACAACCAGTGTCCGACGAAAAAAGCCATACTTAATCTGTATATGACTCTACCAGGGACACTGAGCGCATTCACACCCTTTTCTAAATGTACAGTGAGGACCCCGAGAGGAGGACACTGACCCCCGATACACCGGGATTAGAAGGCCTAACGTAGAAAAATTTCAGTTAAATTACATGTAGTGACTTAAGAAGCTTGAGGTCTATACATTATAGAAACACATACTTAGCAAGGACACTATCGGCAACCCGGGTTTCTTTCGTGAAGCCTTTAGGAAGAGTTAAGAGCTCGGTCAGTCAGCCCTAGCGGTCACTTAGCCCTTTTACACCGGTGTGAACGCGCAGTGTCCCATGGTGATTAGTGTCCTCTTCACAGATAGTATGGCTTTTTTCATCGGACGCTGGCAACTGGCTTTTATTGTCCCACCATTCCTATTTAAATGTATATGCCGGACACTGAGCGCCGGGGGACACCGCAAACTGTTACACCGGTATTTAATTTGAAAACGTTCGTTGCATTAAGGTCCGAAATACATGTATATGTACAAATAATAATCTAATTATCCAATATCATTTAAAAACAAAAACTATTTTCCGTATTCCCCATCTGTAAGTTTTTCTTGTTAACAGCAGAAAAAATTTAAGGGGGTATTAAATCTAAAATTTCATGCTTAAAAATTGACCTGGTATATTGGGTTAAAACGCTGTTCCTTATTTAGTATTTCTTTAGTTTATAAACATAATCTGACTTTAAATCTCACAAACTAACAAAAGCAAGTAATTATCATTCATCTTCAAGTCCCATTTTCAAAATTTTATTGGCTAAATGTAAGACGGTCTTTTAGAACCGCCTGTCCCTCGTGGGGCCCTTCGGTGACGCGAGATCCTTATCATGGAAGATGTATTCTTATGAGTCCTAGAACATTATTTCCTGTCTCCCCGTTTATTCTTTGAAATAATGCATCTTATTTCTCTGAGCTCAATTAGACATTTTTCTAACATTTGTAATGTTAGAAAGGAACAAAGTTGTTGGAACTTTTTGACTTGGAACAAAAATAAAGAAACTCAAACCGGTGTGATGTTACTACAAGAACATAAGCCCGCCAAAGCGACGCCAAGATATAGCAAAGGGGTAAAGCAAAGAACTTGCAAAAACATTGTCGAAATAGCAGGGGAGGTGCTAAAATAAATGACACAGAAAAAACAAGATGAACTGTTTATAACTACATTATACAGCCATGTTTTGATCCTGCGATTAAAGTTTTTTGGGTGAGATCGATAGGGACATTCGCCTCGGAGAGGCCAATCTAAACCCTCGAAGCCGCCGACATCTCAGCTTTTCTTGAAGAGATATGAAGCAAAAGTTTTTGAATTTTGATCGAGCAAATGTAGTTATTCAAAATCACCAACAGCTCATCATGCAGCAGCTTGCTTACGGACCTTACTAAATTCGTAAGTTTCAAAAATAATATTTATTTTATTTGACTCCTTGCGTATCATTTGGAGAAGAGCGGGCGACTCGCTATGACGCCGCCATTAGAGCATGAATTCGCGAAAAGGCGTCGAAACTCGTCCACACACTGTGGAAACTCTAATGGTTCCACCTGATGATTTCCCTCATATTTTACGTACTGGAGTCATTCTAAATTTCTTATTTTCAATTCTGACTTCCGATAATTTTAATGATCCCCTGATTCCCCTCTATGTATAACGTACTTCGATTTACCGACTAACCGACAGGGTATTACGAACCGGACTTCTAAATGTAGGCCCAGGCGTTGGCGCTCCCCCTCCAACCGGAATTTTGTAGATTTCTACAGACATGGATGACAGATTGTGTTACCATGTTAACCACACTCTTGCCATCGCCTCATGTATGTATAATGCACTAGTCATTGAAATGCCCCACGGGGGGCGGGTTAGGCGGGGATAAGGCGGGGCTAGCGCAAGCTAGCGTACCCAAGAAGTGCCCCGCCCCCCGGGGCTGCGCACGTTAGCGCATAGGTAATTTCCCCCACCCCCG
>JAXIUW010007786.1:0-16253 GCA_035591015.1 Cephalothrix simula
AGATATAGTTACCATGGTGACGTCACTCGCGCCAACCCGCGAAATTGAAATTCGCGCCAACACTGCTCCTTTAAGTTAAGTTCCCAATGGAACTTAAGTTAAGTTCCCAATGGAACTTAAGTTAAGTTCCCAATGGAACTTAAGTTAAATTCCCAATTGAACTTAAGTTAAGTTCCCAATGGAACTTAAGTTAAGTTCCCAATGGAACCTAAGTTAAGTTCCCAATGGAACTTAAGTTAAGTTCCCAATGGAACCTAAGTTAAGTTCCCAATGAAACTTAAGTTAAGTACCCAATGAGAAGTGATGTGCTATACATCATATACAGTGCAGAGGAATAGACTTAATTTACAAAGAACAAAAAGAAAAAGGGAAAAATAGAAAATCATCGAAAGCGACTACTGTTTAGGATAAAATTTTGTAAAGCCAAATGAGTATCTTGCATTGATGTGGAACCAGAATTTTTCAAGACTGTTAGAGTATTATTCATTAACTTAAGTTCTGTAATTATGTTCCATCAATTTATGTCCTCTATGATTGAAATTAGGAGCATTAATTTTAAAAAAATGACTTTTCCGCTTTTAAGGCTCAAATCGAACACTACAATTGTCCCCACTCCACCCCACACGTAGGGCCAATCATTTGCAGATGGTGATGTAGCTGCATTTGACAGGATATTAGGATATTGTTGCGCAATTCAAATAATAATTAAGATAAGAATATCATCTCGTGCACTTTGTCCTTTTATTGGAAAAGAGAACGAATATATTTAACCTGTTGCGTGCGGAAAAGTCACTTTCTCTCTTAATTACAAGTTCTTGAAAATCTCATCCCATTTCGGGATTTTGGGATTTAGAAGTTTTCTCTGATTTCAACCCCACTTGATTCGCAAGGAACGGTTGCCATGTTCGAAAAGGCATTGTAGTGGCACGGGGAGCCGTGACACGAAGGGGGGCTTTTAGAACACTTGGACGTGACATCCACAATATAAGAAAACCTGTAATTACATGAAATTAAGAGAGAATGATGCCTATTGTTCTTGAATAAGAGACAGTATCTCTAAGATTGACTACTAGTACGCACGATCTGAAAGCGAATTAAATCATTATTGAAAGACAATGATTACAGAATTTCAACATGAAATCCAGTTTTTCCTTTCTGGAGCCCATAAAACATGGGCCGAAAACATATTTGGGGGGATGTTGAGGTGTCAGGCAAAGAAGGGCTTCCACTCAAAATATTTTCTCGCGGCGGGCTCTTAGCGCCGCTGGGGACAACACATCTGCTCATCTTCTTGGCTTACATTTTACCATTAAGACGATAAAATAGTGTTTGTAACGTCCTAGACGTAACGCCGTAGATCGCTACTTTTTTGACACCCTGGAAAAAGTGAACGAGATTTATTTTCTTGAGATTTGAGATTTTTTTAGATTAGAGATTTTTTGGGATTTGTTTGAGATTTTGGATTTTTTTGGAGATTTTTTGGGGATTTTTTCGAGATTTGGGATTATTTCAGGATTTTTTGGAGATTTTTTCGGAGGGTGTACGAGATTTTTTTTGGGTATCTGACCCCTCGATTTTTTGGAGAATGCGCATCCTGATTACCAGAAACTACTTCTGTGAAATTTGAAAGTGTATTCTGATGCCAAGCGGTCCTACCTATAGAATCATCTCAAAAACTTTCTGAAATACTTTAAAGATCTTTCATATTTTTGTGATCGGGGCACACCAATATCCTTATTCGATACGATTGGTTATCTGCTTTTCATCCCCTCTTCCCTGTATCATAGAGAGACTACCAAAGTTGAAAAAACATGAATCAATGTTTTAGGATCTTTTGGTACTCCAAAAATCTTGTGGTTTTGTTTGTTTGATACACATGGAAGGGATTCAGATAGTCAATATACAAATCATATTGTTTTTATTATAGATTATCTCAAACCCCTAAGAGAGAGGTAAAAATGAAATTTTTCCCCAAAGTCGAATTGGTTATTATTCATTTAAAGTCGGCTGACTCTCTCGAAATGTCGTACTGCTCAGCCAACCTTGGCTGGGTTGTTTTACCATCCATTAAATCCTTTTCTTTTTCCTTCAATATATCTCGAACCTCTTACGTATCATCTGGAGATCATTTGGAGAATTGCGAGGCTTTCTCGTGGTGCCGCCGTCAGAGTAGAGGAAAAGGCACCGAAACTCATCCACCTGGAGTGGAAACTCTGATTGTTCCTCCTGATGATCTCTAACGTCTGGAGTTTTTACATTTACATTTTTCACCCATCATTTTCAAACTTACATTCTTTACATTTGACGACCGGAATGTACTTAGGACTAGATTTTGGATGAACGATTAAAACGACACTCTAAGGATCTGGTAGTGTAGGTGCAGGTGTTGGTGTTCCCCCTCCGTACGTACCATTATGGCCAAATGTAGACGATGGTTCAATAACATCATTTATATTTAGTTATAGATGGAAATTACTTTTCCCATTAAATATTTTTTCTGTCTCGAAACCTACTTTTCTATCTTTTTTCATAAGTTTTAGTTTTTTCTCATGTCTCCCATGACTTTTAACATTTTAGAAACCTTTTTTTATTGTTAAAAAGAAAATCCAGAAATCAAAAATAAAAATCCACCTTAGCAATCCTTAATTTAACCATTATATGACGGATATCGTTGCAACTTGTTATTTTGTCGAACGCACCTACATGTATTGTATCGCATGTTTTTTTGTTCAAGCCCAATTGACGAAAAATGGCTCCCAGTTTCATTAACCAAAATTTATTCCGTTCAATTTCAGTCTGTTGTTAGGATTGATGTAAACCGGAAATTTTTCGTGGACAGAGCTGAAACGAAAGACTTGTCATACAATAGGTGCTGCAAAATAGCAGGTTCCGACATTACATTTGCATTTGGTTTACTTAAAATCTTGGGTTTAACTTTGATTTGGCGTCTTCTTTTTCGACTTTCAGAATTTGAAAACATTTTTGGCGCAAATTATTTTCACCCACTTGACTATTCATTTAAAACGGAAACCTTGACATTTAAAAACAATAATTACTGATCATTAATTAGACGGAATATCGCAATTAAGTGTCATCTATATTCCGTTTTGACGCTGAAGGTGAAAGAATCCTTGAGACGTTTTGGTCCATCGTTGGACTTTAAGATGGACTTCAAAAGTCAAGACATTTTAATTAGGAAATTTAATTAGTATATCATTTCCGTTATAAAAATAAATTTATCGGCGGAACCTTCATTAAGAAACAATCAACCTTTGTTATCTTTAGTTTTTAACGGAAATATTTTTCTTCAAGGTCTTTTTTATGTCTTCAAAGTCAACGCCTAGTAGCTCTAAATGATCTTGATGATGATAATAGAAGCCGAACATGTTATAGTTTTGGACTTTGATAGTGATGCTGGTTTGGCCTTATGTTGGGTATTTTATACTAATGTTTCTAAAATGCTAGTTATTGGAGACATGAAAAAAACTTATGAAAAAAGGTAGAACAGTTTGAGAAATGGGTGATCATGAGCAACAGAAATTACCTAAAAAGATCTGTCTATTGGTCTGGAGTCTTAGCCTGTTTTTACATTTGACGACCGGAACGAATTGCCTTGCATTTGATTTTAGATTTACCCTATTGAAGACGTTTTGTACGGTACTCTGATAGGGGTGGATCCATTAACCATCCCAGCACTCGACTGCGCTATTGCTTGAAATTTTGTACAGGTATGCAAGAAAATTTTGACCAAAGTTTGCGCCGCCGCGCCGTCAGAGCCCTTAAGTTTGTTTTTTTTAAACTATTGAGTCACCCCTGCAGTCGTTAATATTCCCTTGTTCGTTCACTATAGAGTAGGGCCCCTTTTTGGCCCAAAACCCGTGTTATTAATTCCATTCTTGTAATTCTTACCATATTATACCTTTCGTGGACTACTTTTTTGCTGTTTTCAAGCTTTCTATCGTGAAATAAAAACAGAGGATTATTTTGTTGAAAATTTACCTAAATTCATGTTTTGCATAATCTTTTTATTATAATTTTCTATTATTAGGGGCTCAGTATTTTTCATCCATCTAAAATTAGCATTGTTCCAGGTAGTGATTTGTTGCCATGAAAATGCTAAGTTTATAACGTGCTGCTAATGATATTGTAACTGAAATTTTAACTAATTTTAATAGTTTGTATAAACTCCTTGAAACTGTAAACTCCTAGGAGTTCAATAACTGATACCTCAATAAGGTAAAAATCGGGTATCAAAGCGGCAGGCTTTGAAAATTTGTAAGACAACATACTGAGCTCTTGAAAGTGGATTCAAAATCAAAGAAAACTGAAATCTCCAAAAATTTCAGAAATGAATATGAAGATTATATCGGTTGCTGAAAATATGTTGCTATGCTCTGATCTTAAGAATTTTGGTTTAATGATCTCCCAATTTAAAAATTTAAACCCCTCATTAAAATTGCCTAATAATATCATTTTCATCAAAATCATAATTTCACGCAATGACCTCCTTTTTCTTTTTGTTGATACGACAAGTTGTATTCCAAATATCCAATTTTTTACTAGCCAGTTCTGAGTGTATACTACTAGTGCATTTCAAAATTTATGTTCAAATTTCAATCATGCACTGCAAATAGCCGCAGCCTCTTTGTTCTAGAGAAACGTTCCAAAAGATCTGCTAACATGCGCTATGCATGTTCTAAATACCTTCCAGACCCAATAGTGTCCCTCGGGTGATCTACTATTTGATATTTGTGGGACAAATTAGAACACTTTTTTGATCCGGTAGCATCACTATTTGCAGTGAAGTTTAAGGGTCAAATTTCAAATATGTAAAACGCGTAGGAATACAAATTAAGACACAAATTAGTTCCTTTAATAATAACCGGAATACATAAGTAGATAACACAAAAGAACTTGATGACTGAATTTATTTTTCTAGATGACTTTTTAACGCGCTAATTATCAAAATCTTAGTCCCCTGAGAGGTTAATTAAGAAAAAAAAATTTTATTCTGTCCGCCCGCATTTTCACACTTGGTCCAACATCCTTCGCCCTTGATTAACAATACCGCACGGGGATAACAAGATTATAGAACAATTAATCAATCTGGTTCTGTCTTTATAAGTGATATATCTTAAAGGCAATATGGAATTAATTATCACCAATGAAGAGGAAATCAATGATGGACTAATATACTTTGCCTTTGGCACTTTTTTCCTCTATTTTAGTGACCCGGGAAAGTGGTTTCCCCCGATCGAATAAATCGGGTTTAGAGCAAATCGGATAAGTCGAAATACAGATTTATTTTTATCGCTCAATCTGGGAAGGATAACGAAGCATTCGGCACCTGAGACTAAAAAACGAGTGTCGTAATCCCAAGCTCAAATGGACATGAAGCAGGCATTGGGAATTTTACGCGGGAAGTTCAAGAATAAGGGTTTTTGCTGATTAGTGACTTTAAAAAAAACTTTGAACCTACAGTATATTAGAACTTCCTTGTTTTTTGGGTTAGGGAATTAATAATGTTTTGAGATTACGGTGATAATTGTACTCAACGCATGGAGCATGCATACATGTATTACCCGATTTGATGATGAAATATATTGTATTTGATACTTCACTTAAGCTCTAAGTATTCTTAACCATTGATAAGCACTTGATATTTTGGAAAACACTTAAAATTTTGGAAACACTTAGAATTTTGGAAAACACTTAAAACTTTAGAAAACACTTAAAATTTTGGAAAACACGCAAAATTTTGGAAATTACTTTAATTGTGTAGTGCCCGTTTCCGCGGTATAGTGTTATTTGTACTAAAAGTAGTTTATTGCTGTAAAAACATTCAATTTTTAACAATTTTTTGGCATCCTGTCCTTCCAGACGATGACATAATTGTAATCTTTCCTAGTATCTTTCAAAATGTTTCCATAATGTGTTTCTGGTACATAAAATTGGATTATGTTTCTTGCAGCTTTCTTATTGTTAGTGTTTTCTTTTGTTACCAAACTACAGGTAAAAAAGTTTTATATTATAAAGCCTGGCTCAAATATCTAAGGTTTTTACGGAAATAAATGTTGCATAAGATATGATTTCTTTCTCATTAAAAAGTATTTCACAAAAGGCCATTGTTGATGACAGAATAATTTCACTTCTAAGACAATTTACATCCGATGAAAAAATCGTTAGTATTCCTCAAAGTATTAACCGTAATATTGATCATTTTTTGAAATAGGAGATTTTATGTCCTGAAATATAATGACGTCAAATTTTGGGGTTATAACACGGAGTCACTTGATGAATATCACTTTCCAGTTTTTTGTAATTTATAGCAGAATTAAGACAAAAGCCTCAGGTCCTAAAGGCCACCGACAGAGTTAGAATTCTGTTGTTAATGATAATAAGTAATGAAGAAACAAAAGCGGGAAATTCAGGGGATGTCACAGAAAAAATGACTTACACGGATGGCAATTGAAACGAAAATACATTAACCTGGTTCCCTTGCCCTTTTCTGGATAACGATAAGAAGAAAATGGCTAGGTAGTGATGCTAGCCAGTACTACGGACCTTTTCCGGTTATTTGACTATTTTCAAAATAGCCGGGTTTTAACCCCTGACAGTCCCTAAGGCATTAAGGCATAATACTCGGGCAAAGCAAATGCGAGAAAGTGTATTTTATGAAAAAATAGTTTTTGTATTCGAAATTTTTACCTGGAAGAGATAGGATAGGAAGTCCTCCGGTTACATCGAAGGATAGTCAAATGACCGTAAAGGTTCGTAGTACTGGTTTCAATCGGATACTTTTCTTCTTATCGTTATCTACAAAAGGGCTAGGGAACCAGGCTAATTTCAATGATTGTCCATTTCTCGTTAGTGATTTCATATGATTTTCAAAAAAAAGAAACGTGACATTATTTTAGGGGGGTCATTGAAAGAATAGACATAAACGGTTGATATCCTCTTTTTGGTTATATCTTTGCATTGAGCACCCCAACACTAAAGATTTGGGCTTCCTTCATCCACTGCATAAAATATAGCGTACATACAGTGTACTGGCCAGGCATCCATGGGGAGTCAGTTGAAGAAATTTTAACGTAAAATCGAAATCTTTAAAGCTTTAAATCTGAATTAAATTTGTGTAAAGAAGGTAAAGAAGACAATTTGATTTGGAGCACTTTTCCTCGAAGGTGTTTGCCGATCTGGCGAACTTCTCACATTTTATTTGATCCCTCAAACTCAAGTTTGATATCAATCTATTTGAGAATAAATAGAAACAATTCGAACGATCATGTTCGCTTATTGACAAGTATTTAGCTTGTGCCAGAAGCGATGTTTCAGATACAATGCTAAATGGGTAATTACTTAATATTTCAAGAATGGTACATTTCAACTGAGAGTAAATTTATTGACTCTTTATTAATTATTGTCAAAATCATTTCAACCATCACACAGATCAGCAGAACATTGATTTATTTTATAAATTATGAATTTTATTTATTTTTGAGTTTATATTATTCTATTTGCCAGTTGTCTGTGATTTAGATTTTCCCCTGCCGCAATATAATGTTTCTGATATATTTTTGTTACATTTTTCTCTCGTGGAAGAAGACTGAAAAATATATGATCATGTAAATTTATGGCGTCATTACAATCCACCTAACGTTAGGTGGAATTGTTATGACGTCATAAGATTACAATTTCTTTCCGTCAATTAAGTGCTGTAGTTTTTCTGAAAAATGGGTTATATATTTTATTTTTCATAAAATATACCCATGATATTGACTGTATATAACTACGTTTTCATCCGAGTTCATTCCCCCATTTTAATAAATTCTAAAAAAAGTTCTTTTACTTTTTGAAGAAATTACATTTTACGGTGTTGTCTACATCAATCAAGTGACGTCACTAATTTATTCAAGATGGTCAAAGATGGCTATCAATCGCGACAGACCTTATAATATAGGTCTGCGCAATGGGTCATAAAAATGAAAAATAATAGTCGTTATGCTTTGCTTGATTAAATTTGATGATTTCAAAACTTTCAGCTGTCTATATCCGGGCTTTTTATAAGATATTCTCTGAGATATTCGTTGGTTTTTTTTATAGATTATATCAATTATTCGGATTTTCAGCCACTTCAAAGTTAAACACAGACTAATTGATTTTCTTTCTTGGTCTTTTTTAGGTTGACCGTTGACAATAATTGCCAAGTCACCAAGGTAAATTTAATGAGCTTTTTTGACTGACCAGCGGGCAACGTATCGATTAATATTAAAGGGTTTTCTACCTTGTAATTTAGTACCAAATTTTTCTTTGTAAAAAAATTTTACAATAGATTTAATCAATTTATCTAAAGAGGCTTAATCCTTAGACACACGCCGAAAAAATTCAGCCCAAGGGATTATATAAATTATAGCGGTAAAATTTTTACGGACAAAAATTTTTATAATGAGTACTAATTTATGGGCTATTGACTCTATTTCAAGATTCCAATGCGACCTATAATTTTTTTGCTGGAAAATTTACAAATTAGTTACGCTTAAGGGCCCTTGACTTTAAGCAAAACAAAGATGGACTTTCAATTTAACTCAGACAATAAGATCCAAAAAATAATTTTGACCCTAATAACCTTGTCAAAACAGGTGTTAAAATCTTAATCAAAAATTGTGCTGTTGTATATTGTTGCTTTGCATGGCAACGAAACTTTTTCCTAAATATAAAATGAAAGAAGCATCCAGAAAAATTTGCTCAACATCACCAAAAATTAATATTTGCAAAAAATTTTGTATTGTGCATGAGACCATCATCTATAGTATGTAAAAGTGCAAGTCTAATATGTGACTTGCATAATTGCTGCATACATCTCATAAAGATGCATATACATCTCATAAAGATTCAGATTTTCATCGATTTGTGTACAGCACTTTGGTGTTAAAAGTTGAATGTTGGGGAATCTCTTTAGCTTAGATCTATTGATATTTGCATTTAGAACATCAAATCAAAATATTTCTTTCCAACATACAACCTTTGTACCTCAAATTTTGATTTTTGTTGTTGCTAAAACCCTTCATTATTCATGAAATACACCTAATCAATATTCATGATAGGAACATTTGCCGTTGGACAGAATCAGTCTATTTCTAATTGGAATTCCATTAACCAGTCAGTTTATTGTAGATTGAGTTTCCAATAACATATGTCTTGGGTGCCATGGTGGGTGACCGATACCCAAAATATTTTGGTATAAAACCAAAAAATTTACAGTGCATATATGCACCCGACCCAGGGCTACATCATTCCAAAATTGTGAGATAGCTTTACCTTTTTTACCATTAGCATAGTTAGGGAATGTCTTAGGGCTTTATCTTCATCACATGCCTAAATTAGTTTTATAATACGAATGATTTTGGTAATAACTTTTGTGGTAAAGTTCAACTTCTTCTTTATACAGTGGTCAGAAATATAATATAGGGCAATTATTATAAATAAGCGGCTTATTGGTTTTGGTGATTTTTTCTGATAACTAATATAAAGATTAATCTGAGAGTGTATCATATTTTTAATTGAGACTTAATGTGACATCGTGCTCTCATACCCTGCGGCAATTAATTTCTAATCACGAAAATATTGTGTGTTTGGATAGTGGTGGACACCTACTGCTATAAAAACGCTTCCGGCATTTCTTTTGGTTATACTTCGGGCATGACCGACGGCAATAAAAACTCCGTATTATTTAAACCTCCTAAATTTGTAGTTTTTCGACACCCCTATTCTTTCAGAACTGCTCAGAGTATACACGAACCCCTTCCGGTGCTGTTAATCAAATTCACATTCTTTTATGCCTCCGGGCGCTGAAGATCGCGGGGATTCAAAATGGCGGACAAAAATAGTGTAAAAAGTGATTGGATTTTTGATCATTTTTTACCATTCTTGCGTTTATAAAGAAATAAAAATTCAATTTAGAAAATAAATAAGATTTTACGGTAGTTTCTATGATGTTCAAAGGTACACTGTTGGAAATAGCTCCGCCCAACTTGATACTATGGTGTGAGAAAATTCGTCAACTCTTTCGGGTTAGATTTTAAAGATATCCCGGGGGTTTATACATAAAACCTGGACTCTCTACCCTGTAATTATAATAGTAACCTATTTATATATTGTAACTAGCCATAATTATGATAATAAGTGAATCATACCCCCCATGTTTTGGCATTTTGCTTCGGTTATTGCCTTAGATTATCATTGGTTTGGAAAAATGAATTCAATTTTCTTTTAAATTCAATTTATAATAAGTTTTTCAGACAATTTATCAAGTGTTTAGTACAAACACTTCAACATGCTGTCAAGTACTGCATTAATACATAATTTCTTCTTCTCCTTTTGACTTCATTTATAATATAATAATGCCTTGTTCCGTTTTGGTTTAAGCTTGTAATGATGGCGTAATTAGTACTCTGAGACCAGTTAGAGCGGGAGTTTGTTTCGAATTCATGGGGTTCGGGCCAAAAAATTCAAGGTATGGCCCCATAGGGTATGGCTCTTGAAATACCATCTCACAGAATTAAAAAGTATTAAATGTTTTTTTCACTCCGTTAATCCTGCCACCATCCACGGCACACGACGCGATGGGCCATTTGTGTTGACTTTTGAATACTTAGAATCTGGCATTTGATTTGTTTATTTTCAGCATGAAATCATGTCTATGCTCGAAAAAAGTGTTAATATCGTTTTAGACACATTGATAAAGAATGATGATAACACTTTTAGGAGGTTCTTACTTGGGGGGGGGGGGGGTGTCCTTTGTACGCTGTACATTTTTGGGCTTTGTACGTCTAAACGCCATTGTGCGCATACGCCTAATTTTCATGCTGAACATTAACATGAACTGTACGCTTCCCGTGTACGCTTATATTCCATTGTACGCTTAACTTGTATTGTACGCCCCACTGTGGTATGCTAAAATTGCATTGTGCTCTTCCCGTGTGCGTTTAAATTACATTCTAATCTTTCTTGGCGCTTATATTTGATTGTATGTTTCCCGTGTACACTTAAACTGCATATACCGTGTACGTTAATTTTGGGGGCATTGTACGCTGTACGCTTCAGCAAAAATGGCCATTGTACACATTTTGTACATGTACGTGCGCGCGTAACACTTTTTGCCATCATCTCATGTATGTATAATATTTCAGAATTTTAATTTTTATTATTACCCCAATAAGGCCCTCTTTTAGAGCCGCGAGTTTTACGTACTGTGTAATAATGCTTCTTAGTTAAGGTAAACTAATTAACATGGATCTAAAATCACTAATAATTAAAGTAATAAATCTTTCAATCTTCAATTGAATTTTAACCAAAATCAGTATTCCTATCCTACACCCCTCTTTAGAGTCGGTTACTGTCCATGGTATGGCCAGCACTTAAGGCACAAAAGACCCATGCGGTATGTTGAAACAGGGTAGTGTTCCTACACTACAGTACAGTTCATTAAAAAATTGCCTAGTCTGAGCTCATCCCTCATTCAATCATCGATCCATTCGTCCATTCATCAGATTTTGGATGAGGCGTAGTGGATGATTGGGTGAATGGACGAATGGAAGAATGAATGATTTCATCCCTCGTCCATTCATCCATAGGCAAGTTCTTAAGGACGGTAATGTAAAAATGATCAGCTCCGAAACACACATATACAAGGGCCTATAATAAGAGATGGTGCTTTTGGAACCCCATTATTAAGTGTACATCAGATTATTTGTAAAAAAGTTGCGATTCTGTCATTAAAATTATAGTAACTTGGTATTGTTATTGAAATGCAATTCCTGGAGATTTTGCAACTCTCTCAGAGTTAGATCTAAAATGGATCCGTGAGAGTCGAACTCCATGAATCTACTGAATTTGTAAGAAATATAAGTTCCAAACACGTGTACCGAAAGATATACTGTCGCAAAAACCCCAGGTTCATTTAGAATTGATGGTTTGAATTGAATATGTATTATCTGCCCACGAGGTGGCAGTTTATGACACTTAATAGTACATATGTGGATTTGTAAAAACGTTACCCCCTACTAGAATATGTAATTTCATAATGCACACTGAGCCTTGGCATTAAAACTGAATCAAAAATATTTCTCAAAATAAAATTTACAAAATTTTAAATTAAATTGGATGCGAAATGCATTTCGAATATAATTACACGATCTGTAGTGGTATTAGAACTTTTGCATCACGTGATTACTTTGTAACTGTAAAAATAAGACCCTGAATACAACACACATCGTTAAAAAATATTTTTTCCTCCGCTTAACTAATTTGCATTGATGACCCGTTTCGATTTGACTTGCGTAATAACAAGTACTCCAGTCGATTAATTACGTATTGATTTTGTGTCATGATTTTATCGCGTGAACGTGTCAGCGAGGGCACTCTCATTAATCGACAAATCAGCGTACCCTGTTTAGTTGGCCACTTGATTTGTCAACTAAGGAGATTATGAAGGATTATGCCAAACGATCATTGTAATCATTTAAACTGACAAATAGTCATTCCACCATTATTATCTATCATTAGAGCCGCATAATATTCACCCCCATCATCAACAATTTCACGCTTTTCGTAGCTGAAATCACTTAGACAAAAAATATCTCAATCTTAAGTGTATAATTCATCATTTTATATGAGCAGATTGTCAAATATTCCCTTAGCTAATTGTAATTTATAAATCCCCTCTAACCGCATTGTATTCCGGTTTATTGTTCCTCTTTTTACATAAAACGGATACTGACAATAACCATATGTTCCGTTTTCATTTCCCGGGTCCGTTATTCTCATTATCATAAAAATAGGGAGTCGTTCGCCGGAATAAAATTGACAAATTGAGGCAAAAAGTGGGATAAAAGACATGTCAGACATCATGGTGGTAATGAATTACTAACAAAAAGATATTCTTTCAAATCTCACCCGTGGGATTCAGAATTATGTCTTCTTTGACCTTTATTAATACAAACTTATGTTGATCATTTTTGGTGATGCTGGGAATTTGCATGTAATTCTGCAAAAAGGACCTCTAAAGTATATCATAAACCGTTTTATGGGTAAATATCTGGGACTTATTCTGTCATATCCGATATTGTTTGACTGTTTGTATCATTATATAAATGAGGTGTTTTGACAGGATAATGAGGGATTTTTGCAAGAAAAATTCAGAAATTGAGCTAGAAAGGTTGTGTAATGTGTATTGATCAATAATTTGAGATGATGGATCTCAGCTAAATAGATTCAGCAACAGTCAATTGGCATAGATGGATCTCAGCTAAATAGATTCAGCAACAGTCAATTGGCATAGTTAATTTTTTGCACCAATTGAATTTTTTTGCCAATTGAAATGTACACATGCTTTAAAAATATCACTAAAATTTCAAATGTTGATCAATTCAATTTATTACTGATTTAACATGCATATTTATACGATACACAGTCGGATTTTATGCTGCTGAGCTGGACCCCAGTAGGGTACATAACACATCATTACACAAAATTTAACGACCATTTTCTCGTCAAAGAAATTCTACTTAAACTATTAATATTTTGTCATATATCTTCCAATTTTCTTAACCTGTGATGGTGAACGATGGTCTAACCTGTAATTATGAAACTGGTGAAACTAATTGGGGAACCCTATAGGTTTACCTCCCTTTTATGTCTTGTTTTGGCATTGTGACACAAACATTACTAAACTAACCGCACATGTTTTCATGCTGGCAGTAACTATGAATGATAAATGAGGCCCGAAACAAATCTTTGACAAAATTACCTAAATTATATCCATAACCATCGATTTTAAAGATGCTGCATAAATCATAAATACAATCTTAAAGGTTTTGAAGCATTCTAATGAGGTCATCATTCAACTGCGGTGCATGAATTTTTGATTCCAAAAGCAAGCCAATCACTAATTGCTTCTGCATTTAAGTAAAGACTAAGTGCTGACATTTCACAACAATCTTGCAGGTTCCCCCTCCGTACGGACCTTTGTACATTTCTACAGACATGATTAACAGATTCTGCTACCAAGTCCATTTACTTGATGATTTTCCTCTCATTTTATTTTCATCATTTATTATTTTTCCTTCTATTTTCATTTTTCCTTAACACTTCCTCCATCATTTCATGTATGTATAATATTTCAGAATTTTTAATTTTATTAGGCTTCTTTTGCACATGGTATTTTTAAATAGAACTAACTTTCCATTAATTTTAATATGTCCCAAGATTAATGCTGGTTGATAAATCTCTTGCCCATAGGTGACGGAATATTTAACGTTCTATATGCCTATCTGTAGCACATCTGTGTGCTACTAGTCTATAAGTGCACCTTGAGGGACTCCATATGAAATGTATTCTTGAAAACTTTTTTATTCACAATTTCCCCCATCTCCATCTATACATATTCTGGACCTTTAGGCAATGAAAACCCTCTACTTATGAATGCTAATCTTAAAAGTATATTTGTAAGGATAGGCTACTATGATTTCTAATCAACAGTTCAGATTTTTTAACACGACAACCTAATCTTTATAATTACAAGTTTGAAAATTATTTTTCACCTACTATGAAAAAGTTTGAAATTGATTCTGACCATTTTAATATCCAAAATAAAGGATTTTGATTTTTTCATGAATACGTTGATTTTTTCATGAATACATTTTAAATTAGTCAACAACTCTTTAGATATTATACCCCAAAGAACGTTACAGTGAAGTCATTTTCAATCAAAATGTATTGAAAACCAACGAGTTGGAAGTAATAATCCTATTAGCGCGCTACAAAAATTTCTGAAGAAATTCTTCTGCTTGAAATCAAAATAAATTGCTTGGGACGGCGCTGAAAAGACACAGAACGGGTGCTGATTGAAAACGGCGTTCAGCCTTATACTATCATGTGCAATACCGGTAATTTTCACCACAGAAGTCCGGAAAATTTTTACGCTAGAGAGCCGCAAAAAGAATATGCCCTAAATTACCTTAATTTCCTATTAATCTCGATTTGTGCGCCAAAGAATTTTTGTCTCTAAACGGAGGTAATCTAAGGTAACTCCCTGAAGTCAAAAAGATTTTCTGTTCACTAACAAAGATCTTGAAACAAAAGCAGAAGGTAACTCACTGACGAAGTTTTTTGACATAGATTATCAATCTTATTTCAGAAGGAGGTCATGAAAAAAATGAATAAAACCGAAATTCCGGCCGGTATATATACCCCCTTGAAAATTTCGCCCTTTACCAAAACCTTGGGGTTCCTTGCCACTTCTTTTTTTTTCGCGTCTTTGAGCAACCCACACTTAAAAATGGTAATAGTCTTTTTTGGGTGACCAATGATCACCGAAATAAGATGATCGTTTATTGCCCATCAGTTTGTGCCCTCTTTTTGTTGCTCTTCGTACGTGATTTCGATTTATTGGAATCAGATCTAGGTTGGGACGCTTATCTGCTAATATGACCGTGACCCAAAAACACCCTGGAAGTTACAATGTTGAGGTTTAGTAAGTACAAGGATTTTTGTCATAGTTTTACTGTAGGACACGGTATTACGAACCTGACCTGTAAATGTAGGTCCAGGTGTGGGCGTTCTCCCTCCGTACAGACCTTTTTACATTTCTACAGACATGGATAACACATTCTGCTACCATGTCCATTTACTTGATTTTCCTCTCATTTTTACTTTCATTATTTTATTATTTTTCCTTCTATTTTCATTTTTTCCTTAACACTTTCTCCATCATTTCATGTATGATGTATAATATTTCAGAATTATAAATTTTATTATGAACATTTATTTACCCCTTATTTATTAAGCTTACATCCTTTACTTTTGACAACCGGAACGTACTGAGGACTAGATTTTCGATCAATTAACGATTTAAACGAATCTGCGCGCACTGCTGCGCGGATCATGTAGATGTAGGTGCAGGTGTGGGCGTTCCCCCTCCGTACGTACCTTTATGGCAAAATTAAATTAAACAATTGTTGAATAACACCAATTATATTTGGTCATATATGGAATAACTTATGTGTATCCCATTCATTTACTTCTGATGTGTCATCTCATTCAATTTTTCTATCTCGAAATACTTTTCTACCTTTTTTCATATGTTCTTTCATGTCTCCCATAACTAGCATTTAGCTTTTTTTTATCATGTTATATAGCAGAAGTTATTGAAATATGAAGTTTTATTGTTTGAAAACGCCTGAGGCGTTAACTTA
>JAXIUW010008897.1:0-16218 GCA_035591015.1 Cephalothrix simula
AAAATAAGAAATTTAGAATGACTCCAATACGTAAAGGATTGGGGAGATCATCAGGAGGAACCATTAGAGTTTCCACAGTGTGTGGAGGACCATATTTTGATATTTCCTGGCAAGCTCGTCGATGTGAGCTGCAAAAAGATGTTCGTCTAATATTATTTAGTAAGTCATTGATATATAGTAAAAACATAAGTGGTCCAAGGAACGAGCCTTGGGCCACCCCCAGAGTTTATATAGCCACTGACTCTAACTTGAAATTTCCTGTTAAATAAATATGAATAGAGTAGATTTAGGAGAGTACCATCGAACCCGTACGACTCCAGTTATACTAAAAGAAGATCATGCGGAACCGAATCGAATGCGGCTGTAATATCAAGGAATATTGCCTTGACAGAGTTCAAGTTTTTCATGTATGTGACTAACAATAGCTAGTATCTGATCGTGTGTGCTGTGCCCACTGATAAAGCCGGATTGTTGATGATAGAGAAGGTTATGAGATATGATGTGCAGGAACATTTTATCAAATATAACTTTTTCGCACAGTTTTCAGATAGAAGAGAGTAAGGTGATCGGTCTATAGTTGTTTGGGTTGTCTTTTTTAACTTTTTGTGGATGGGTGCTATTATTTTTCAGAATAGTTCCTATAATCCTGTTCAAGTTTTGTTCGTTTCATTTTGTGATAAAATTTGTCTCTATTTTTTAATTCTTTTTTAATGTGATTCGTAATCCATGGTTGGTCTTTCGACTTCACTATTATAGTTTTGAAGGGTATTCGATTTTTGTAAAGTTTTAGAAGTTTATCGGTAAATAGAGCAGTGACTTCGTCAACTGTCTTTCCGCTATCTAATATTATCGCTACTTTTTAGGACAATATGTAGCCATTAATGCAAGCGAAAGGCTAAAATATATAGCCATATCGGCCCGCAAGAATTTAACTTGTGGGCCGATATTGGCTATATCAGCCTTCACCTCCCTCATGGACTATGAAAGTGGTGCTCCCAGTGTGCCTGTAGTTGCACTAACCTGGGAATATGGTGTTGGTGTAAAGTTAAAAATCAACTTTATAATTTGAAAAATAATAAAAGTTATGGTGCCTTTAAAAATTCGTATCAGTTGCATTGTAAATCGTATGTTTTTCGAAATTAACACCCAGAGACCTCTATTATTAAAAGGTAGCGATAAACATAATATCACTAACTATCTAGAGATAATGGGTTTTGAAAAGCCCTCATAATTTTGCTTTCAACGTCTATCATACCTCAGCGCTGTGCGCTTCGGTCAAATATACATTTCAAGCAAAATTCATCGGGCTTTAGTGATATTGTACTAATATATTCAAATTAGTATTGGTTATATCATTATTTAATTGGTCAACATTACAGCTATCATTTCCAGATTGTTTTCTTGATCTCGAGGAAGTGAAGTAGTAAGAGAAGCTATCAGGGTACTATGGTATAAACCACCACTAAGGATAGACACTGAAATATTTTTTAATTTTCCCTGTGAGTCCGCAAATCAATGCAAGAAGAAGAGTCAATTTTGATACGCGTTGGTTCATGAATTAAGTTTTGGAAGGCGCAACGTTTGAAATCAATTTGTAAACTTCTCTTCCAGCTTCCAGCGGTGACGGTGATACCATCTCAGAACATTTTATTTTTGTTGTTGACAATATGTAGGACTAGCCATTAATGCAGGACAAAAAGTGCAATTGAGTGGTTTCTATTGACGGACTTTCTAACTAATCTGAGATTATCTTCAAGGTGACGGAATTTCTAACTAATCTGAGATTATCTTCAAAGTCTTTGAAGTAAGATTTTCGTTTGGGAACAGATTGGCTACGAGACCGATAACTGACTCCAATTAAAAACGTATTATTACCCTTGCAGGTAAAAAAGGAATTACTCGCTGGTGGTCATACCAGCGTAGTATTAAACATATTAATCCTTTATTTTTATTTATTTATCAATTTGACCCATATATACTACACCCCCTCATTTATTTTAAGCCCCCCTCCCTGGGATCTTTTGGTTCTCCACCATGTCGTAAGAATCGAACCCAGGACCTCTCGCATTCTATACGAGAGCGTTGACCACTTTGCCAAAGAGGAATTCTCCGCTGGTGGTTATAGACCAACGTAGTATAAACCTATTAATCCTTTATTTATATTTATTTATCTATTTGACCCATATACTGATCTATACTGCTGTATACTAGTACAGTAAACCAGATCAGATAAACTGAAGTACATTTTGTGACATCATCAATAAGCAGGAAATGAGAAAGATGAATTCATTTTGGTTAAATCAATTCCAAGAATTACAAGTTGCAGTGAATGTCTTATGCCACCCAATTACACCTAGGTAAATTTGTTTTAGGTTCCATTTCCGATATTGAAGTGGACTTTGCTAACGAATGAAGTTCAATGATCTTCAATAAGCGTATTTATGGACAGTGGATCGAGAACACAGAATAGCTTTGTCATTGTTCCTTGCAAAGTTCCTAAATCGAAATATACTAAAATCATTAAGGAAAGTCATTGACAAGTTGCAAAAAAATGAAATAATATTTCCAAAAGTTTGGCTTTAGAGTTGGATGGGATATAATTCTTCAGTACAATATTCGCCATCCTGAATCATTGCTTGTTGCATCAACTTCGTGAATACAAGGCTTGGAAATTATAAACCATAATTTACCAACAGAGCTATGCTAACATTATGGGAATCACAATTAGGGTTTTAACAAAGTATCAAATTAAGTACCAAGTGTGAGGAAAAAGAAATGTAAATGTATGTGAATCATCACATCGTCAAATGTTCTAATTCATCATCTGCTACTTAATATAACTGGAGAGAAATCCTAATAAAAACCAGGTAGGAACAAATCAGTCACATAGAATGTGAATGGGTGAAGAAATCATCCAGTGACACCAAAGACCAAAGTAAACTGACCATGAAACAACCATATATAACAGAGTTGTTTCATTAAAGAATTTAGTGCACCATAATTGGATAATCTCACCCGACAGATCTAAGGGATAGAAGAATCCGATATCTATTCAGAGAGAATGAAAGGAGAGATTTTTATCGGTCGAACATTAATAACAAGAAGAAATGGAAATAATCTAAAATATTAAGCATACAGGACAAAGATTGACTCGATATGAAGCAATTTAGAAGAAATGAAGGTCCCGAAACTATTTCCTAGAATACATGTATTACGATGAATTCCATTTCACTGTTATGTTGAGCACGGATCAATTACGAGGGAATTACGAATTCTGTACACAATTGGATGGAATTATTGGATGAAGGATCTAACGAGGTACAACAGTTTTGCATATTTGGAAAAAGGGTCCAAAATGGGCGGGAGTAAAAAAGTGCCCCTTTTGTGCCCTTTTGACCGTCTATTCTCACCTTTCTAAAAATATATAGTGCACTGCTTTCTACTAGAAATGAAAAACCGACCGTTGTAATAAATGCCCATTTTGGCCCCCTACGCCCACCAAGGACAGGCGATTGGGTAAAAATTTTGACCCTCCCTCACTTTCCTAGGCTCTGATCACAATCACGACCTTTTATAAATAAGTAGTTTTATGGTGCCTAGTACCAATATGGGATGCGAAACTGGGAGGCCAAAAATGTACCTCGTTAGATCCCTCATCCAATAATTCCCCATCCAAATGTGTATAAAATACGGTTATGAATAAAAAAAAGTTATACAGAGTGTTCTAATTGTCCCACTAGGGAACATCTAACTTAGAATACTAAAACATCTGTGAAGCATTACTGGAACATGTATAGTAACTAACAGATTATTTTCGTAACATTGAACACCTTTCAGAGTCTTGCAGCTCATGTGCCAATGACGCATTATGCAAGTGAGATTTTTTGTTTTTCATCATCCAAAAAAAGTTTTTCGGTTGCCATGTGATGAATACAATTGTTTCTATTGCATGACAGCAATTTTCCATGATGGCCAGTTTGTTGGCCAAAATTGGCAAAAGTGGATGTTCCGAATTTTTATGCAAGTCCACAAATTATGAAAATAAGAGCCGGTGTTGTTTCAATAAGACATATGATAATGGTGAGACTCTGCTGAAGACATTAGACTAGTGAATTTAAATGCTACAAAACCAGCATCCATCATCCGTATCACTATACCCAAAAAGTAATTTTTTTTCAAATTTTTGCCTATTCACAGGCTTATCCTGTGCTACGGTAAAAACGACAATGCTTTAAGCTTTTATAGAATTTGACATAGCTAGGAGTGGTTTTAAATAATTGTAACAAAAACCATCCTGCAGTTAACTGGTGTTTTTCTAAGATGATGAAATTACTTTTTCTTTGCAACACAGTTATACTAGATACTTGCTGTAATAAAAAGCACTTGCATCTAAACTCACGAAAAAGCTGTTTCTCTCAAAAAAAATTTAATAATTACTTCGGGATCGCATTTTATACTAATTTTTTTTTTAAATTGAGGCTGAGTTCGATGACAGGTTTCAAGCTTAAGAATTGGTCTAAGTTGAAGCCATGAATTGGTCTAAGTAAGGTTTTTGATGCAAAATCATATTTCTGATCTATATAACGGTAAAAGTATCATCTTTGGTAAATTCAAGGATACCTAAGTTAAGAAAACATCAAAAATTTCATATTTCTGGCAAACGATTATGGATGCAGATAGACAATATTCCATTCCATTTTCCAATTTTGGCCAATGTTGGCCAACAAACTGACCATCGGAATGAAAAATTGCTGCCATAGAAACTACTGTATTCATCACATGACAGCTGAAAAATTTTCCGACAAACTTTTTTTGGAAGGGAAAAACTATAAAAATGTCTGTTACATGTACATGTATTTCAGTAATTTACCATGTCTTTTGCTTCGACTCAGAAATATATAACAGGGACCTTGATTTTAAAATAACAGAATAACAGTACAAGTACAACTTAGTTATTCTATTCAGTTTTAAAAATTAAATACACGACTTTGTGGGGTTCATTTCTAACTACCGGTACCACACGCGATGTTGTACCGACTTGACACATTCGATACCAATGCAAAATGCTACGGCACTAATTGCTTTAAAAATATAGCCATGGAAAATTCAATTCATAAATACCGGTTTGTCAAGTATGATTAAAAACTTTCATTTAGAGATTTTTAGATCTCTCAGGTTATTAGGGATTTACCGTTGCGATTTCAAAACATGAACCATGTCAGTGAATGAGTACTCACACTGATTCCAGAAATACTTTGAATAAAGCGATCGATAAAATATGTAATCAATTTAATATACAACCTACAAGTAAATCCTAGTAAAAGTATTCCTCCTGTTCTATAGCTGCGTTGCATGTATGTAAGGAAAGCACATAACTTCCGAAGGGTCTCGGAAGAGGAAAAGGCCTCGAAGTTCCTTGAGGACAGATCTACAAATCAAACCCTCACTACTCGAAATGTACTTCCGGTTTTTGATCAGAAAAGCTCTGTCTCTCGTAAGGCAAACATCGGGTGAGCTGATACAAAACCACCCCTGTTTAGGACAAAAAGAAAAATAGAGGGAAAAGATTAAATGATGAAAGGAAAATTGAAAAAGAATCTCAAGTAAATGGACGTGCATTTTACTCCTTGGAACGTGGGGAATACGACGAGCTACATAGATTTAAAAAAAAAACCTTGGAATAAAATTTCATTTTTTAAAATAGCTCTTACGACGCAAAAAAGTTTTAAAAATTTAAAACTCTGAAAATCGTCGCTGCGATGGTCTGTGATGCTCCAAAATATTGTCGCAGAGACGTTTTCGTTGAACTCTGTAAGACCCAACTATCGACGACGACCGACGAACGGACTCAGGCACTTTTAGTATGGAAACAATCGCTGTTGCGACGCGACGCGACGCGATGCGAAAATTTTCGTTGTAGTTGACTGTCGTTGTCGTCGGCGATGGTAACTCTATTTAGGCCTTTATGTGACTATTTTGAAACTTTTATATGCAAATAATTATTGGTTGAGACATGTAAAAATTAATCAAAATTATGCCTCGAAAAAATTTATATTTGACAAACTTAAATCTTTAGGGGTATAACATTTGCAACAGCAATACGTGTACCAGAGATGATTCCAAGATCCGAAACTTGATAACCTCACTTTCAAATCGTATTAGAGCTGAAATCACTCTTTTCTCGGAGGTTCCTTGGGGCGGAACAATCTTAAGAATTCCCAGCAATCAAAACGCAACACTACCAAATTTCAACCATGATTTTTCCACATTTTAGATACCCCCAGATGCCAATAAAAAATTTCTTCCTAGACTGCACCCAAACTATTGTGACACAGTGAGGTCACTGAGGGACCTCAACTTCGAAATAACAACTTAAGGAAGAACAATAAAGTCATTTTTCTTCTTCACGGTGTTATAAACTCGACTCCTGATAGCTATATCATATGGTCAGCTATGGAAAATCTTAAAATTATTTAAAGAAAGCGATACATACACAGGTTCGGCTTTATCTCAGCTGATGAAAGAGCGAAATAATCCCAGCACGTGCAGAGTACCGTAACAAGGCGAACTGACGTCTGACGAACAGGAAAAATGGATAGAACTACAAACTAATGAACAGATGAAAGCAATTCTTTCATTATGACCCCAGTGAACAATGCTATCAAAACTTTGTTGCAGATTCTTCAAAGATATATTCTTGGTCAGGTTGTCATTAAAGTGATAAAGTTTGATCTAACATAAAACAATTTTTGGATGATATTAGCCCTTTAATATTTTGCTTAAATAGAGTACCACTAGCCTTGCCACTGCTTTGTAAAAGAAAAATTAACATCCCGTTTTCCCACCGCTGCCACCAATGTTATATCGGTGGCCGCCCTATTTCCTGTCCCAAGAAAAACATCTCAAAAACTGATTTTTTTACTAGATGCTTTTTCCACATTCTACAGTCAAAACTCTCGAGGAGCTCAGACTTCAAGATCTCGCTTACCAGCAATGTACATTGTACCCTGACGAGTAAGGCGGTATATGCCATCCAGTACATTGACGTACGTCATGAGGGAGCGAGATCAAAGGTACATTCGATTCGCGACCGAACCACCACTGCTTAATTGTGATACTGAGGCAAGTTCCCAGATTCAACAAAACGAGACATTGTGCTGAAGAATCACTGGAAACCATCACTGCCTTGATGTTTAATGACTATAAATAATGGTCTACATGTATAATCGGATTAATTTCAAATTCGCATTCAATATCACCAATTCACCATATTTGAACATTTTTAAATTCGCATTCAATATCACCATATTTGACCATTTTCAAATTCGCATTCAATATCACCATAGTTTTTTCCAGAAGTAAATTTCCAAATTTGGTCAGAGATTCTTAGACCGTAGGTGTATGTGGTAATTAACTGCAAGCATCTGAATATTGGTCACTGGCAGTTATCCACCAATATCTGGAGAATCCAAGCTAAATCGGGACTTGGTGTTGGCTAACCGGCCCCCGTCGGTTTTTCATATTAGGGGTATAGGAATCCACATAACCCATACATCATCGGAAAGCTCATGCGAAATGAAGAATCACGATTGCAGATATATGTCTCTACCACCACCTGGTGGATGGTGATGGTTAAAAATAACTAAAAGAAATAGCTGAAAATCATCAAATTATTGATTTTTTGGATTTGTGGTGAACAGGAATATACGAACCCCCATTAACTGTACATCGATGGAAAGGGCGTGTAAATTGCAGTAAAGATTTCATGTCCCTATCACCACCTGGTGGAAAATCGCGGCTAAAAATGTTTAAATCGAGAAGTTTGATTTTGAATATTTTTAACCACCATTCTCCACCAGGTGGCGGTTGGGACATGGAAGTACCACCATTTTACTGCATTTTACTTGCCCTTTTAATCAATGTATATAGTTTATGGGATTCCTATTATCCTGTTTTCCAAAAATCTTCTTACACCCTCCACCAGCTGGTACAAAAAACTACCATCTTGTTTCCTCGTTTCGCGTGCCCTTTCCAATGATATATAGTTTATGGGGGTTCTTATACTCCTAATATGAGAAACCGATGGGGGGGCCGTATAGCTTACACCAAGTCATGCCTCAACCAATTTTTCCATCCATTTGTGTATGTGGGCATAATCTACTATACATTCGTAGCTAAATGCACTGAATATTCACGGTGAACTATGAAAAAGTAACGATTCCGAAAAATCAACGATGAAAATGGAACGCGGCCATGTATGTAAGTGTTTGAGTTGTTAAGAATCTCGATGATAGCCTACCTCATTGCAAATGGGAGAGAAGTATAGAAATTAACGGAGATGGCATTTAAAGATGTTTTTTGCTGAAAACTACAGTCCACTTTTCAATAATGGGAGCTATTGTCGCGCCTGGTTCGATTGTAAGACTAGCTAGTTACTAAGTCAATTCGCATCACTGAATAATTGACCACCATCCACCATTCAGGCCTTTGGTTTTTAGGCTCTATTTTAGCCTTTGATTTCAGTGGCTCTTAACTTTTGTATTACTTACTGTATTGTAGTTTTAAAAAACTCCCTGTTTCACAAAAATACTACTTCTCTAGGGTTTACCAATTTTGCTATGTTTTCAACGCGGTGCTATGAAATGAAAAAAAGTTTTGAAACCAAGCTAAATCGGGAAAAAATTTAATCGAATTGTTCGATTTTATTTGTAAGTTTCATTTGCTTCTCATTTCACTTGTTCAATACACTGTAAAAATAGATAAGATGGGGATATATTTAAAAAGTCATTCATTGATCAATCGATTTTCTGTTAGTAAAAAAATCTATAATGCCTTTAACTGTAGATCATTTTTCTGATTTTGAATGAATGCTTTTTGAGTATAGCACGTTTTTTTACCGATATATAGACACCATAGTGTATTGATTGATAAAAACTCTCAATACTAAGCGCAAATGATCAATAGATCATGTAGCTGTGAACCAATTTATTTGCAAAAAGCTTTTGTACTTAAATATGTCCAGACATTCCAAGCAAAATATATTGTCATTCAATACGGCCTAAGTTATACCCGATTTAATAATCATTAAAATTATTTTAAAAAGCCCATGACCATATCCTATATTAATTGTAATTTCAATTACTTTTTAATCAACTTTTTTAAGCAAAAATTTCAATATCAATAACGGAGTTCAGTCATAAGGACCATTCAGTTCAATTTGTCACCCTTCAAAAGTGCTATAAATGGATTAAGCGACCTTTATGTCATATAGCACACGAATATAATGATAAATGATTTTTGGTGTAAGATATCAAACATACATTCTATGTTTAATCAGCTGTTTTCTTATGCACATGAGCTTACAATGTATGTCGAAAATTTCAATCAATATAATAAAAAATTAAGGACATCAAGATGAAAATATTAAATAACCTTACCTTACCTTCATCGACAATGTTATGATACGTTTTTGCTACAAATTCTTCGTCATCGAATAACGAGTGAACACTTCCATAATTATCTTTCAAACTTTTTTTATACTCTTTAATCATTTTCCTTTTCTCAGAGATTGAAATATTAAACTTTGACATATCTGGTGCGCGAGAAAGACCCATTTTGGTCATTATTTCAGTTTTAATAGCTTCTAACCGAGCTTCTTTAATCTTTCTGTGGTTAAAATGACGCCTGTGAAAACTCCCAGTACATGGACATGTGGACATAGCAAACAAGGATATTGTGACAGAAAGCATCCCAATAGATATGTTCATACTTTTGATTCTCAGATCAATCAAAATTAAATTTTGGTGAACTGTCCCGCAAATTAACCATCATTTTGGTTTCTCAATCTGCAGTGGTAAGTATAGCCTCTGTTCACATCTCCAACTGCAAAAGAAATATATAAGCATACGCTCTGATGATGCCTTTTATTTACCGTTATGTGGGCATACAATACGTACATAACAGTAGGAAGGTGTCATCTACGCTATGTAAAGCAGTACCTTTAGGCAGCATACTGTCACACATATTGAAGTATAAAAATTAAATACTATCCATTTATGTTTATATCCATTAAGAAACACACTAATAGTAACTTCACTGCACGCTTTCTGCAGGGAATTCCACAATGACGTCACAAAAAATATATAAAATGTGGTCTCTCTATTTAAAAATACCCGTGAATAGAATAATACTTTTATGCGAACTGTTTAAACGCTTTCATTCACGTGCGTAAATAACGGTACATGGCAGCTTTTAGCCATGGTCAAACCAGATAAAAATAATTAAATTCCAAACAAGCTGATCCGACATACCACAAATAGCAAAACGATAAGATATTTAGAATATTTCGGTCAGGAAAGACTAAGAATATATGAAATCCCGAAAATATTCCACTTAACTGAACTCATCCGAAACTATTTTTCAAGGTTTTGACTATCGGCTGAACCGCTTCGTTTACGCGACAATTCTGCCAGCTAAAATTCTGCCGGCGATTCTCAGCTTTATACTTTATACTTCCCCATCACTCGATAATAAGTGTAGTTTTACAACTTGTCCCGGTAATTTCGTTTGTTAAATCTGAGTTGCAAATTTGCACAATGTAGATCGTATTTCAATTTTTCTATTGAAAATATTTTTCTTAATTTTTGTCGTTTTCAGAAGTTTCAGAAGTAAAGAAAAGTAGAATTCTTTGAAAAACAATAAGGGCTTCAACTGGAATCGATGAATATACAAGACTAAAGTCCAGAGATTGTAAGACGTAACCAGTAACGAGATAATCCAAACTGGAAGAACAACACTTGTGGTTGTTTAATTACCAACCAAAACATTAAGTAGAATCATGATCTATTCAAGAGAATCTTGGTTAACAATCTTGACCCAAAAGTATCAGGTAATGAAACATATGAGATGTGTAAATGTATATGATTTTAAATCACGTGTGTGTATGTATATTTAAGTAGAAGGCTAATTTTATTATAACCGATTTAGATTTCATACTATTCTTAAAAGCGGGCGGAGCTTGTTTTAAAGGATAATGCTATTCTTTCTAATAGATTACATGATTTTTACAACTTTTCTTCTGAGAAATAACTTGGTTTAAAAAATATTAAAGTGTCTATCAGGAAAGGATCTTCAGAAACATAAAAACAAGACGCTATGATTGATGTGATGGGGTGGGGTGGAACCCGGGGGTGGAATAGAACAGTTAAAAAATTTTATAAATTACCCTATCAACAGTCCCCCTTATGACATGCATGTATCAGGAAAAATTGGTATCCCTGCATTTCGCATCTGGGGTTCTTAGTTTGAATACAATTCATATCACATACTTAGTATACCGCTAACAATGCTTAATATAGGCTTTTATGTTGTAGTCTAGAGAGAGCCCACCTTAAACTGAACCTGAAGGCAATAATGGGATTATGGTAACCACTCAGCTTTGGAGGGAAAATAATCATACTGGGTAATTGCTCTTTTCATTCTTAGTTTTTTGTAAATCTAACTGTGTAAATCTAACTGAGTAAAATTACTGTTAAACTTTAATTGCCTATGTATGACAGAAATGTCGCACCGCACGCGTCACGGCGTCTCACAAACCGTCGTGTGTTTGACCTAACATTGACTAACGGCAAGAATGCTATGGTGAATGACTGTCAAACTAATCCCTTTAATCAGCGCTTGCCCTTGAAAACTTCAGTAAAGATACTTCCCAAACAAGTCATTTAATTAACTCAGCCTCGGCAGTTTCCCCAGGTCAGGGCCATCACATATTTCTAATCGTGCAAAAAAGGTTATATGAATACAGTTTTTTCTTGTTGAGCAAAAAACAAAGTTCATAAGTTTCTTATATACAAAAATTTGGACAAAACTCAGCTTCATGTTACTGACTAAAACAGAAAAAAATGGTGCTGAGAATTTTTTCGACTAACCAGTCCTCCCAAGAGTAAACTTTGCTGGCCCCAGTGTAACAGGACTGTAGTGCTCGCATTTTTGTTCCAACAACCCTTATCGACAAATATAAACATGGGAAAAACAAAAAGTTATACCTGTGTTTTATCGATATGTCTAAGGCCTTCGATGGCATATGCAGAGATGCTCTTTTTTATAAACTTCAAATGAATGGTATCTCTGGCCTAATGTATAAAATTATCAAATCTATGTACGCTGTAGTTTTTGATAGAGTATCCAATGGTCACAATTTAATCCTTCTGATTAGATCGAAAAAAGGTGTAAAACAGGGGGACAATTTAAGCTAACCTTTTTAACATATACCGTATATGAACGAATTTGTCGATATCCAGCGCTACTGGATAAGGATACACCTATATATTGTCAGTAATATGCAGACGGTATTGTAATAATATCGGAAACTGAAACTGGTTTGCAAAATTCTCTTGATAAAATTTACAATTATTGTTCTAAGTGGGACTTGGCAGTAGGTAGTGGGTTAAATTATGCTCTGAGAATAAGTTGTCTTATATATTGGTGGTTGTAAAGTTCAACTAGTAAACTCTTACAACTACCTAGGTTATATGATTCAAAGTAATCGCTTCTGAAATAAAGCACGCGATAATATGGCTCAAAAGGGACTTCGGTGCGTCTATTCCTTAATTGATAAAGTTATTAATCACAACCTTAACTTTGATACTGCCCTACACATTTTTGATGATGCTGCTGCACCAATTATGCTCTTTGGTTTAATAAGGATGTGAATAATAATTTCAGAATTGAAGAATATTTCAGAGATAATGCGCTAGAAAGAGTTCAGTTAAAATACTTGAAAACCATCCTAGGGGTCCAAAAAATGTAGTTACTGAAGCTGTTTATGGTGAATCCGGAGTTTTTACCCGATTTACACTAAATGCTTCCGTCAGATTTTAAATTTTTGGGCACATGCCAAAAATGTAAACCGAAATTCGCTGGTACATAAGGCATTCACTGTAAGTGTTAATTATAATATGGCAAATGAAGATAAAGACTGTTGGGGGCTTGGGGTCAAGATGATTCTTGAATATTATGGTCTGATACGATTCTGGGAAAACCTAGATATGTCAAATTCGGGATTTTCACTTTACATTGAAAATGAAGTCAAATCCCACTATGTTACATACTGGGAACATATAATGCAATCAACCAAACTCAATGATGGCAAATTGGCCTTTTATGCTGAGTTTAAAGTCAAATTTCGGAGGAAACCTTACTTGGATTTACCTTTTCTTAACCGCAAACATTTATGTAAATTGAGAGTCAGCAATCACCAGCTCATCTCAAAATTGATATAAAGAAAATCGAAAGTGTGAATTTTGTACGAATAACGTGATAGAAGATGAAATCCACTTCTTATTCGACTGCCCATACTACAGGTATGAGAGGGCAGAATTATATAATACCATTAGATCAAATACTGACTTAAATCTAAATGATTTACATCTAAATGATTTACATATACAGATAACAAAACGTGATAACTTCGTCAAACTAATGAACAGTGGAGGACCCAAATATTTTAACCCACAGTAAATTCGCGAAATTAGCCGGTGGCCGAAAATTGAACTCCATAAAAAGTTGGGTGGAGCATTATAATAGGGAAAGACCACAAAATAATTAATGCTAGCAAAGATATGTACATTTTGTACTCCTGACCATGAGACATTGGCTGACCCTAGAGTAGGTGCAAAGCTATGTCTTTGCACTTGATCTAGTTATCTCTTATCACTTGTTGTCTTTTTCTCTGTTATCATTTGCACCATATATGTAAATTATATTTGTAAATTTTGTACATAGACCGCAGCGGTCAGTAACGCAATAAAATTTGAATTGAATTGAATTACAAAACATATATACTTAGCAAGGACACCTACCCCGGTCACCTGGAACTGGTTTCTTCGTGTTGCATATACTAAATATATGGAGCGGTCACTGAGCCCTGGCGGTCACTTAGTCCTTTTACAGAATATCGAGGCTTTCCTGCCTGGTTCACAAGTACTCAAAAACGTATTTGAGATATATCAGAGAATCTGTTTGATATCAAAAGCACTACAATATTGATAGTACTTTTGTTGATATACATCTAGGGCAATGCTATAAAATATGTTTGTTTCGCGTTATCCATACTCTGACGCTCATTAATTTTGGCTAGTTCCAAAAAATGTCATTATTTCACTATTTGTTTTTTTGTTTTTATTTAATTTTATTTGTGAGATATTTCACATGTTTCACACGCATCATAAGAATGATTTTTTTCGTGTGCTTTTAGGGGTGGTGGTACTCCTATGCAATTTATATCGCCTTTGAGAAGTTCGCCATTTATCACACAAGGATTAAGGAGGTGGGATTTTGCCACAAGCATATTTTATTGCATGGAAATGAATATGAATTTTATTGAATATTGAATGGAGTGTCCATGGGTTATTTTAATATATAATACTACTTTAAGGTTCTGATTGTGACTTTTGAGGGTCACAAGGACAGGCAAGGTGAAATAATATTATTAATATACCAGGGGAGATTGTCAGATGAATTCATACGCTGACGTCAGATTAGTGGAAATTTGTCAAATTCAGAGAATCACCCACCCACCCCTAACTACTCTGACATAAATCAAACTAATCCGATGGACAAAATTTAACTAATCTGACACCAAAAATAAAAAATGGCCCCCACCCCAATTTTTTTTTGGTTTGCGTGACAAAAGACAAAAAAATTTCAAAAATATGTCCTGAAAGAAAAAATTTGTCACAAGAGAAAAAATTTTCAAAAATGATGTCGCAAAGAAAAAATTATATGTCGCGAAAGAAAAATGTTTTTTAAAATTGTGGAAAGATTTTTTGCTTTCGTGACAAAATTTTTAACCACATAGTCTGAGATTTTGGTTATATTTCTAGTAAAATGTCAAAACACCGACATCAAACTAATTAATCTCTGAAACTTCCAAAACACTTTTTTCATAAAATTCTATGAAATTTCTTTCCCAGCCAAGGAAACAAGGTTTGTGCTAAGCTTTCAATTCAGCTGAAATTCACAATACAAATTGTCTATTGCGGGTTCCAGAAGTTGAAATTATCATATTATTTTCTGGGTATACATTAGCTTAGCTCAAAGGGGAATGGAAATTAGTCAGGCCATAGCAATACCAGTGGCACTACAGTGTCCTAATGATATGATAATTTCAACTTCCAGAAAATGGTGACATTAAAAACACAACCCCCTCCGAAAGTAGACACGGGAATTATATTAACCCGTCCACATGGCACAATAGACAATTTGAATTGTGAATTTCAGCGACAAAAACATTATTTTACCAGCTGAGAAGCCACAAAAGATCATAGAATTTTGTGAAAAAAGGAAAACCTCATATTTCGGTAAGTATTATCCATACTGCAAAATTCATGTCAGCTACCGACGGAGCAACCGACAAAGGAGTCTGTAGTCTGTTGGGTATCTGATACCAATGGAGATCTCCATTGGTAGAGAGAGATGCACGATTGACCAAAATGGAATAGCACTCCGCAATATATATAGAGATAACTTGGACTAAAGAAGCATATAAAAAGCGATCGATATCATATTTTTGTCAAATCAATAGTGCACCTGAGCATCGGTAATCATGAATTTTGCAGTATGGAGTATTATTTCTCCTTGCCTGTGTCCTTGTGACCCTCAAGAGTCACGATTAGAGACCTTAAAGTAGCATTGCGTAACCCATGGGAGTGTCCTCTATTCATGCTTAGCCAACAACAGTGGCTGTAGTGTATACAATTCATGCTATCTTTATTCTTATCTCATTCTCATTATCAGGCAAAATATTGCTTTATAAATAACCCATTTTCTTCAAAGACCCTGTCGTCCTGCGACAAAATTGTTACAATTCGCTCATAGTTCTGAAATGCTTAATAGAAAGACAAAAAAGACATAAATCGAAATGACTTTTACCGTTTAGTTACGCCATATTAAATCTGTAGCGACATCTAACGGCTGAAACTATATTTTGCACGATTCAGCTTCGGATTCCGAATTACGAACTGTATGAATAATTAGAAGGACGTTCATAGAAAAGCGCACCTGTCCCTACATTACATTACATTAAATCTCTCGCTCTACCCATAAAGGTAGGCACACCTAAATATAGGGTGCAAAGAGTACCTACAATTTATATCAAATTAGAAGTTGTTTATAAGTTTAAATTTACAAATAATTTAAACTATTAAAAGTTAAATGTAT
>JAXIUW010010008.1:0-16211 GCA_035591015.1 Cephalothrix simula
TGGGTTAAAAATCTAATCCCAAGATGGTACAATATGGGGTATGGAACAATCCAGAAGCGAATGAGTGCGACAACAATATGAATAACTGGTCTTGTACAATGAAACCATCATACTGTAGTTACATGAATCTAAACATACATTTGTAAAACGAACGTCCGAATAATTAAAGAAGTAGTTGAGGCGCGTTTCCCATTACTATGTGGTAGGTCCTTTCTTATGTCGATGTGGACATTGACTAAAACGAACCCTCTGATGACCTAAAGGACATAAAATAACATCAGAAAAAAGGGACATTTATTTATCTATTATTTTCGGTGTACCAGTAACCTTTTATACTTATGAATTGAAAGCTTTCAGAAAACGTATAATATTGTGATAAATCAATGCGATGCAATTTCTTAATGGTTTATTCTCCTAATCCCTATCTTCATTTTCACGCCGTAAATTACCTAAATTTTGCTATAAAATATAATCTTTCAATGGGCTCGATTTATTTTCTGGACATGCGTTCATGTCGCTCATGTTTCCTTGTCCATCGATAGCGAAGATTTAGAAAGAAGCGAGGGGCTTAATGCAACATCATCATTATAGCCACGTAATTGAAAGGTGATTTTGCTGTCCAACTTTGCAATAAATACTTGATACTAATATTGTCCCATCGGTCATCATCTCCTGTTATAAAAACAGATATAATTCACAAGTATAAAGACAAAACCCATTCCCTTAATCTTTTGGCCAAAAACCAACTTTATGTCTCTTTTTATGAAAAGAAAGAGGGTATATAGTTTTAAATTTAATTCGCTCTTTTCTGTTTTGTAAATGCATGTACAATTAATTTTCTCGGTTTACGGGGGAACTGCTGTACTATGACCAGGGGGATATGAAAGGGGTCTAACGTAAGATTTTAAAATCTCCTCGATTTTTAAATTGAATTTTTGCCCCTTTACACTCAACTGAACACTGGACCAACGCGGAATTTTCTTTTCTTTCATATTAAAAAAACACATCAAAATCCATTAAATATTTCTATGTCAAATACCCAATTTAGTAGAGTACTTTTGAGCCCAATCTCAGGTCTTTGCTACTCCCTAAAGGTTAAACGAGTAGTTACGGATATACTCGAACTCCGCTAAAATCGAATAGATGAAATATGCAAATTATCACAAATACCGGTACATGTAATGCTGTCTGCTATTTTTCAAAAAGCGAACCTCTGGGAGTAGCAAAGACCTGAGACTGGGCTCTAAAGGGCTCTACTAAATTTGGTATTTGACGTAGAAATATGGATTTTGATGCGTTTTTTTTATATGAAATTCCACGTTGGTATAGCGTTCACCCAATGTTTTTGGTTAAGAGTAAAAGGGCAAACATTTAATTAAAAAATCGGGGCGATTTTAAAATCTGACGTTCGTCCCCCTTTCATATCACCCTGCTGTGACACATAGATACAGGTCCGCATCGTCATTATTGTTAAAGAGCAATTACATATATTTAAGGATACAGTCCCATCTTTTTCGTCATATCTTTTCTATGAAATCGACGTTTTCATCAAGAATCATGATTACTGACCAAATAATCTATGAAAATCAAGTCAACACACTTTGACATACAAATTAATGATACTGAAGGATTATTTACCATGTTGTGCTGAGTTTATCTATCATGTTTGATGACCATGAATACGGACCAAAAGTCCGCGTCTAGAAACCGAGACCCGAGGGATGTTGACGAAAAAGGTTTTTCCCTATCTTCATAGATTACCGCGATAATTCGAACGTCAATAATTTTGTTATTACTTTTTAATTATTTGTGATACAGGTTTTCGGTGCAATTTCCTTATTTTAATTAAAAAGTACGGGGGTCTTATTAATAACTATACAATAGGATGAAATACAATGAAGAATCATTTCTTGACTATTCAAATTATTTTTTCAATTTTTTTCTGAGATTATGGTTTCTCAGTTAGTTTTCACAAATGTCGATTATATAGTGAAAATGAGTGTTCGGCCTTCGTCTCTAAGTGAAACATACCGTGGTACTAGACCTCTATAGGCCCTACGTCATTATTTGATGACAGGCACGTTGGGACAGGGATACCTTTCCGGGCTGAAGACATTGTATATAGACGACGAAAGAAGCCCAGGGATGAATGCCCCCTCTAGGGATGAATGTCCTCCCTCAGTTTATGCAAAGTGGAAAAAAATTCCTGCGGACAATAATTCCTTCCACACCGGCATGTACATTTATGATCATTTAAATAAGAAAGCTAGGACAATAAAAGCCGATTGCCAGTTTTGCCCAGTGCCCGACGAAAAAAGTGTGTGTTTATACTACGAAGAGTTCAGTAATCGCAGGAACTCTGAGCGCATTCAGACCATATTTAGTCCGAGCCCGCTGGCTGAAGCATTGATATTTTCCATGTAAATGCCTAATGCTAAATTTTTTAGGAAGCACATTTTTTTGAAGCACATTTCGTTATTTTTAGGCCCAATACTTTTTAGAGCAATTTATGTGCGCGGAATCGTAGGCATTAACAACAAAATACTCGTAGGTATTTCAGATATGTCTGAAAAACCAAATGAATTTTGATAATTTTCAAAACAGAGCTAAAACATCAAAACTTGATTGTTTTTTATTTCAGATTTAGAGCACTGTGGAAAAACACGATATGGAAAATATACACAAAATGATAGGACTAAACGAATAGTAGGGGGAGTTGAATCAGTTCATGGAGAATGGCCCTGGTTGGTCACTTTGCAACTTATGAAAAATGGTGTTAAACATGAGCATTTGTGCGGTGGCACCTTGATCCATCCACAGTGGGTACTTTCTGCAGCACACTGTTTTGAGTAAGTACAAGGGGGCATGTTTACAAACATATCGACCGCTTTCATGGCGTTTTTATTAAACTAGTTTTCTAACTCCGCCCTGAACTTTGGCGCCATGATGATATTTTAGTTACCTCATAATTATCGACCAATTTCTAAACGAAATCTTTTCGTTCAAATATTTTTGTTTAGAGTTTGACTCCCCTCCCCTCCCCCTAAACGAAGTCATTGCCTCGAAATGGCTCGAAGATATCCAAACATTTACATTTCGACCAATTTTTCCGATGATTCTAAACTAAATAGGGATTCTCATGAAGCCCCTGGGGCGATAATTATGAGACGGTGACCCAGACGAGCATTATTTGTGATATCACTAGCGAACTTCGGGGCGGAGGAATTAATTGGAATGTTAACCATATCTTTCTTTCCCCAGTTCCCCTGGAAAGGATCCTTTTTTGACTGGTACATTATCGATTGTAAAAATGTCATTAAAGATCATTAAAGGTCAATTCACGCTTAGCGTTCTTCTAACGTCCTTACAAATATTGAAAAAAATGACTTTCTTCCAAGGCAAGACAGGAAAAACGCTAGAACGAGGCTTCGTAGACGCTTGAAGGACGTTTTCAATTAGTCTAGTTGTGAATCAGCTAATTTTGTTCAAAACTGAAAAAAAAACAGTGCGTTACTCGAGCGCTAAGAGAACCTAGAAGGTGGCTCCGTTGACGCTGGAAGGACCCTATATAAACGCGGGAAGGGCGGCCGAACTAGTGTTTTTGCTTGCAGTTTCCTAAGACATTGCTTAGATGCTAGAAGAATATTCTGTCAGGCTACAAAGGACATTCGAAGAACGCTCAACGCGGGGCATTTCATCGCGGCGTTCAAGAAGCGTCTTGTCAGGACGCTAAAAGGACATTGAAGCTCAGTTTTGAACGGAATTTGTTGATTTACAGTTACACCTGTACGCGTCCTCCAAGCCTGTATGGAGCGTCCTTGCACAACGTCTTGGAAGACGGTCATTTTTTAAAAACATTTTTAGTAGGAAGATGCTGGCGAAATTAAAGTGGGCCTTAAAGCGTCCAAATTCTTCTTCGGCATCGTTTGAATTTGAAAATTCCTCCGATTTTAAGATGATATGCATTTTATTAATGTGCATATAAAGACGCTTAATTACAAGCCCAAAAGCTTTTGTAGTCGAATTTGATGTCGATTTTTCTCTTTTATACTCAATTATATCTTGTCCTTAGACATTCCAGAGACCCCTGGGTTCATTTACAGCCTTTGAAGTACAGGCAGTTAGTACCAAGCACTTAATTAGATACCACGCCAAAAATGTTAGAAGCGTCGCTAGGAGGATCGAGCGAGTGATTGGTTCAATAATAACTGCTAAAATGAATATTTTCTAACTACCTGTAACTACATATATTTTATACAGCCTGAAACATTCTGTAACTGATGTATAAGAAGCTTTCTCGAATAACCTAAGGGAATATTTGTAATAAAATTTATTTATTGTGCGTATACCCGGCTGATATACCATACCCATCCTTTGCGCTTCAAGGTGATATGATAATAATCATATAACCTGAGTTTACATACACGACTTCCGTTGATTTTTAAAAGTAGAATCGATATTTTTTGGTAAAAACCCACTTTTAAATCACGCAAGTGATCACGTGCACAATCTGAATGACCATTTGTTACAAAAGTAGGTAGGAGGTCAGCTAATGAAAGATATGTGTTTACATTATGCTGATTCACTGGCTGATTATATCACTTCAATCGATTCAATGAATGAGACCTGGCAAATGTTTAGCCAATCAAAATCCCGTCCGATTTTGGCGAAGCTTTCTGTAATAAAGTACAATGGTTGTGTCAATGGTATATTCAGATGGTTTAGTATCAACATGTACCAAACCTTTTCCAATTCGTTGGAATCTTTTTGATTCCTTTTTGTCCCGATGGCCCATGGATCCAAGATGTTGAAAATACATGTATTCACTTCCGTTTTTTAATAATAAATAATACATACATTGTATAATGATAATAATAATTTTTTAATATTTATATTGACGATATAAGTTGAATCTAAAAATAGCACTTTTTAATCAAAACAAATGCTTAATTTTAGGTCCTTTTGGGCTGATTTTCTGACAGACGACCCAACAAAATGGATGGCTCGTGTTGGGGAACATGACATGTTTAAAGAGGAAGGAACGCATACTGATGTTCCAATCGAAATGATCCTTTTGTATCCTGATAGGCAAGGTAAGTTCCAGTGGGACTCAGGGAATACTTATTTCCTTTTCGTAAAAGTTTTTTCCACTTCATCATATATTTGACATTACTTTTGTCATTTTTACCTAATTTTTTGGTCTGATTTTAGTTCCGCTTGAAGCCGGTGCTGATTTCATTGTGCCAGGCAAGAAAATGTATTCACTTACACTGTATTCTTGCTGCACTATAAATCACTGTGACTATACACTGGAAAATCGTTTATTATAGAAAAAAATGTTTTTTTGATTTCTTGCTGCTTACGGTACTGCGTTTGAGTTTATAGTTAAGTAGATGTCTTTGCCTTGCTTAAACCAGGGGGATATATAAGGGGGGTCTAACGTTAGATTTTAAAATCTCCCCGATTTCTTAATTAAATTTTTGCCTCTTTACGCTCAACCCAAAACATTGGATTAACACTCGACCGACGCTTAATTTCCTTTCATAGAAAAAAAATCGCATCAAAATCCATTAAATATTTCTATGTCAAATAACCCAATTTAGTAGAGCGAATTTTAAGCCATCAGGTCTTTGCTACTCCCTGAGGTTCGCTTGAACACAGGAGCTTTCCGAGTTGTAACGGATATACTTGAAGCAGCTCAAAGTAACAGGAAGACCAATAATGTTAACATGCTCTAAAATCGAATCGATAAAATATGCAAATTATCAGATTATGCTGTCTGCTATTATTCAAATAGCGACCCTCGCGGAGTAGCAAAGGCCTGAGATTGGGCTTAAAACTGCTCTACTAAATTGGGTATTTGACATGATATTTTTATATGGATTTTGATGTCGTTTTTTTATATGAAAGAAAAGAAAATTCCGCGTCGATCGAGTGTTCATCCAATGTTTTTGGTAAGAGGCAAAAATTTAATTAAAAAATTGGGGAGATTTTAAAATCTGATGTTAGACACCCCCTTTTATATCCCCCTGCTTAATTTTTTGCCTAAATCAAGATTGTTTCAGACGAGTTATGGGAAAATGGGACACATTTTTATTATGCGCCTTGATCTATAGCTTTTTTAAGGTTTATAGGGTACCTTTATTGAAAATATAGTCAAATCAATTGAATTACCAATATTTACAGGAGCGTTCACATGTATAATGTATGAAACATTGGTATCCTATTGATTTTGATTTCGGAAAAAATGCTTCCCGGAACCTATCACCTTTCAACCTATCACCAGTTGATGTTGTCTCCTACTCAATGTTCAGAATATTGGAATTAAATTCAATATTTGATTTTGGAAAAAATGTTTGGAAATGTATTAATCGAGGGGTTTTGGGTGTACAGTAATGAAATATTTAAGTAATAAACATAATAAAATTCTAATAAAAATATTAAAAAGTAATAAATTTGTAATAAAAATATTTAATATATTATAGAGTTATTGCACGCTTTTTTGAGTGAAATACGAAGCAGTTATTGCACGAGGGGTGCAGCCCCGAGGGCAATAACTGCTCGTATTTCACGAAAAAAAGTGCAATAACGGTTTTATTCACCGGTTTATCAATGTTATCCAAGAAATTTCACTAAATATTACTTCACTTATAACACAACCGGTGAATAATAAATATTGTACTGTATGATCCCGTATGGTAATAAATTCGAGAAATTTTCCCCTCTGTATTAATATTCAGGCAGAAGCTTAATTGCAATTACAAATCCAATTATACGGGCGCGTTACTGAATTCATCTTATTACTATACAAATCCAATTTCAAACAGATGAAGTCTCACCTTTGTAGAAGTATAGCATTTGGGTGTGCTCACTATTACAGTATACTTCTATATGCATACAATATTTACTTTCCCCTTGCAATAACGAAACATAATGTTTTCCGTTATTTAAGCTGATTTTACATTCTTAAATTCTAGAGACAGGTTTCATCCATTGGGGAAAATGGATTTTAAATATGCAGAAATTAACGAAAACTTAACTTAATTGCTAAATTTACTATTAGAAGGTAAATCCCATTGGAATTTTTATCTCTTAACAAAATAAAATGTGGCATTTTTCAAATTTTATAAAATAACATCTATGTATATCATGTATATACGCAAAGTAACGCTTATAATTGGTATATTGAATATATAGTGCTAAATGTGTTAAATATCTGTTCCAGCGACCGCAGATTTTCTGGAAAACTAGGGGCCTAAACCCCCTTGACACTCATAATCCTGTGGAAAGCCCAATCCCAAGTTTATATTTTTGAAGGGATTCCGCCTAGTTTGCGCCACCCCGAGCCAAATATAATGATTTTTTGTCCAGGGTGGTGCAAGGTCTCTTCAAAAACATATATTTTTGGTAAGGGAGCGTCATAAACAGGGTGTCCAGCGCTCCTCTTTTTTCCTCTAAAAAGAGGAATCCTTCCGGGAATCCTTCTATATTTCCTCTTTATTTTCTCAAATTCTTTTCGTGCCTTTGTCGCGAATTAAGGAGTTTCTTAGCTTCTCACGTTAGTAAATTCTGAAAAATTCTGTTCATGAAAATAATTGGCCAGTATTGTTACCCGGGATAAGGGAAGGAGACAACTAAATGTCAAGCTGGCTAATTGGGTCTAATGCTAAGCGGAAGCTTACAGAAATCTGCTGGCCTGGCTATCGAGCGGTATGATCCATAATGGACGTCCACATTACTTAATCGTAACCCCTGCCCCCTGTCAGGACGGACTCAAAATATATAGCCTTACATTACAGTGGTGTTCGCGGTTAAGCGCTATGCAGTAGAGATAATTTCCGCAGTCACGGTAACCGTGGTAGTGAGAATTACCGGGGTAGTTAAAATTACCGCAGTAGCATTTTGTTACCGCGCTAAATTCCAAATTATTTCCGCAGTAATCAGCTACCGCATAGCGCTTAACCGCGAACACCACTGTACTTATCATAATAGCCGTTTTATTATATTTTAGCGCGGGTTTTTCTTATATTATGCTTGACTTTTATTTTATTTGTTTATCTTTATTATAGCTCCGAAGACAATGAACATGGACATTGCGCTGTTAAAATTAGCTCATCCTGTAAAATTAACTGAATATGTCAACGTAGCTTGCTTACCATCCAAGGAAGATCAATTTTTACCTGGAGAAATATGCATTACAGCTGGATGGGGGCATACAGAAGAGAGTAAGTACATTCGAAATTCTATGCAATAGTTCATTGGTACATTGGCGGAGGCAAGGGAAAATAAGGGACCATAGGGCTTTAATTTTATATGATAAATGCCAGTAGGGCACTACCTATTTACCTCATTTCTCCTGCAAAGACATTTCCATCAAATGGATTCGATAGAATAGGCTGTACCAAGATGGGCTCATATCTTGTCAAAGATATTTTTGAGGCATATTTCATGAATAGCATAAAATCTGAGAAAAACCGTTGAAGATAAGGCTATAACTCCTATTTATTAAATAGTGGGGGGTGTTTTCTATTGTTCTCATCGTGCTTTAAATGTCATAATGAATGGGTAATTAGGATGTCTGATCTGTAATAAAGGAATGCACGCCCCAGCCATACATTTTTCTATTACAGATCTGTAATAGAAATCCGGTTAATAAGGAATTTTACATTTAACTAATTAAGTTAGTGTTAATTATGTATATTGTCAATTGCCGGTAATGGTCATGTAAAGACTATCTGTGAACTACTAGTTGTGCTTTAACTCTAACATACATACGAATTCGTCCTGGGTTTCGCTTCAAATGAGCCATATATGACCCTCAGAGCTATTCTAGTTTGCACACGGGATTAAAGGGCTGGATATAAAGTAGTGCCTATGTTGCACTCCTTATCGTTTTTCTTCGAAAAAAGATCCTCCCAAACCTGGTTGTTACCGGTGTAACGGTTTGCCGTGTCCCCCGGCGTTCAGCGTCCGGTATGTACATTTAAATAGGAAAGGTAGGACAGAAAAAGCCGGTTGCCATGCAGTGTCCGACAAAAAAGACATACCGGTATTGTCTGTATAGATTTTTACAACGAAGAGGACACTAAAACCAGGGAAACCGAACGCATTCATACCAGGGCCTATGTCTCTTGGTGTCATGGCCTTGCATTTTTGAAAATTTTAATTTACATGTAATACATGTTCATGTACGTCATGATGACTTTGGCATGTTTAACTTTATTTGAAAAAAAAACAAGTCTCTTTTTTATATGTGACGTATCTCGTGATGTTATTTTATCACGCAATGTGAGAATTAATACTTTCCAAGCCTGCAATTTTGGGAATTTTTAAAGAAAATAACTACGGGCTGTTATCATGATGTCTGATATTAATGAAATTTTGTCATGATTAGCCTAAGCTTTAAAAAATGTAGATTCTTTGGTGACCCCAAAAAATTGACCCGATTGAGTTCAAAACACTTCGTAAAATACATGTACTTACTGCATCATCATAGAGCGTGGATTTATAAATGCCGAAACTTCCTGACCAGCTATAGTACTCCTCTTTCCTTTGCATTATTTGAAAATTATCCCACCCATGGGACTTTGGACGAAATCACTAACAGCAGCCCCGAATTTATCCCGACATGACCCATCTCCTGTAGGAACTACATGTATTTTCTGCCGGTGTAACGGTTTGCCGTGTTCCCCGGCGTTCAGTGCCCGCATGTACATTTAAATAGGAAGGTAGGACAATAAAGTCAATAAAAGCCGGTTGCCAGGGTCCTACGAAAAAAGCCATACTATCTGTATATGCTATACTACGAATCGCCAGGGGATTCACACCGGCAAAAATATTTGTCTTCATCATGCTTCTTTGAGACCACTCTCACGGCATTAGCTGCTATGTTCTTAGTTGTTTGCAGAGTGAGAGTTCTGGGAGGCCATTTATGATAGTTTGTTTATTTTTTCAGATGGCGAAGTGTCCCAAGTATTGCGTCACGTCAAGATACCCATTGTAAGCAATAAAGATTGCAATGGATACTACAAACCAATTGAAGAACTTGGTGTTAATCTCAACATTACAAATGATATGATGTGTGCTGGTTACACTGATACTGGTGGTCGGGACGCTTGTCAGGTAAGCTGTCTCTCATTTTTGGCGGTGTTTGGTGGAACGATTGATTTTAAAACGACTCTTTTTTGGCTTATCCTAGCCATGTCAAGAATCGATACCTTCTTGGCCATATTGATTCATCCTACCTGCAACAATGTCGTATGTAACGAAGTTAAGAACTTATATGATCTAATAGCGACCGATTTTCGGCTATTTTCGACGCCTAAATTTTACTGCGAGTCTGATTAATCAATAAGATATAGGAGAGGAGGAAAAGGTCATTTTAAAGTCAAGATTTTTCATATAAAGTAATGGCAGAATATTATATGGGATGGGAAAGGTGAGATCAACATTTTCTTTGGTTACTGCCTGTTATTGCGATATTTTTTTATTTTATGGGATTTATAACATATGTTATTTCCTGTTATCTCTTGACACATAAACGCATCAGTACCTGGACAGTAAATCAAAATTGACATCAATAACCATGTTTGCATCCTTACAAAAATGATAGTCAATATTTGGCCAACTTTACAAGCCATCCATAAAGAATCGTGACATCGTTGTCAAATATTCTTTGATGATTTTCCATTAAAAAACATTTAATGTTCTACTTATGGAATAGCGGCGACAACTTCTTGATTACATTTCATCAATGAATTACAAGATTGATCAAGACCCCTGAAGACCCTGAAAGAAATTCATATTTTATTTTGATAGGAGAGCTCAGTTATCTATAAATAAATTTATCCAGTAATCCTGAAATCCAAATTCCCAAAGTAATTTTATCCATGGTTACAGTAGTTAATGACAGTGCTATGACATCCATAGGCCCTGGTAACAACCAGCTTCGGGAGAAGATCTTTTTCAAAGAAAAAAGATAAGGATTGCAACATAGGGTTGGGGCAATAGAAAACGTTATACATGTATTAAGCACTTTGAATCTATGCAAACTAGAATAGCTGTGAGGGTCAGATATGGCTCATTTGAAGCAATATTATGGATATAAGTTTTATAGCCTTATTTTGAACGGTCTTTCTTAGATATTGAATAATCATCATGAAATAAATCTCCAAAATATGGCCTGAAATTGTTGCCAATGTAGAGCATGTTTTCATGAATTATTCAAAAATCTACGAAAAACCGGGCTATTATCGCCCAAGGCGGTGTTGTTGAACTAATATGCCACCAGAAAATCATGGTGAAAATTTCTGCCCGCATGTGATACACCTTCCCCCTCCTGCTACTAAAGCCTATATCCATTTCACCATGAGTTTTGCTTCAAATGAGCCCACTCAGCTATTCTAGTTTGCGCACATTATGGATTGAAAGTGTTAAATATAAGTTTTCTATTGCAAAGTCTATGTTGCAATTTTTCTTTTTTCTTCGAAAAAAGGCTAGTTGTTACCTATGATGACATCTGGTTCGTCAGTTTTCCTTTTTGACCACAGAGTTGAGTTGCGAACAAGAAAATTTTAAATTTTGGAATAAAGACGGTCAGCTGTTACGACCTCAAATAACGACCGGAAGTGATCATCAGAATACTTCCGGTTTGTGATGTAACAAGTTCCTGTTTTTAAGGAGATTCTATTTCTACATACTAAGGGTTAACTCTGGTTCTATTTTTATCAATTCATACTAAGGGTTAACTCTGGTTCTATTTTTATCAATTCATGTTTTATGGTGGTAATTACACATTATCCTTTGCCGAAGGAGATAGCAAATATTGGCCAGATTAAATCAATTGTTACAACTGATGGAAAAACTATTGACTCTCTAATCTGTAATTACCAAAAAAAAATTTTAGAGGCATCCTAATCTCATGTTGTGATATAATGAACTATAATCTGGCTCTTTATTTTCGTTCGAAGTAGCCATGCTACCTTTGTATCAATCTTCGTTTGTATCAATTATATACGAACCAATATGGAATACCTCTATTGATCAGAAAATAAACAAGAATTTTTATTTCATAAAATTTCGGCCTTCTAAAAAACTCAGGAAGCGTCATCTCCCACGTCAATTTCGTATCTATTTATTTTTCGAAAGAAGCTACATGTATATATAATATACAAATTTAATTACGGTGTTAGACTAATGTGTGTCCTATAATTACCGCATTAATTGACACAAATACTATCGCTATGCTCAATACTCAATAGCCGATAATGACGTGTGGCAAGTATTTTTAATATCTTGACGTGGCAGAAATATTTTATTGTTCAGTGAAATTCTGATTTCTTGGCAAACATATTAATTGTCTTGTGAATTTTTTTCCGCTATGACATTCCATATTTATGCTTTTTTATACCCAACTTTATTTATTTTCCTTGTTGGCAGAAAATAAGAGCATATAAATCTTTTTCCCCTAAAAGAAAACTCGAAGTTAAATTACTAGTTTGTGTTATCATTACAAAATTGAGATACTCGGAAAAGGCAAATTGATATAGATGAGCATCATTTGTGTACGTAATTATGATCGACAATCAAATGCCGTCATTGGGGAAAGTTGGGGTATTTATAAATTTCAGTGAATACAAATAGGTAAGGCTAATCAAAATTAGAACTTGGGCTGACTTCCCCTAGGCCCTGATTTCGCCCACTAGATTTTCTGAAAAAGAAATTTGCTTCAAATTGCCTAAAACTCCGTAAATAAGACGTATGTAGTCAAAAGTTCGAAAAGATCTTTTCATTTAAGCAAATATTTTGACTTCAGGAGCAAGTATAGCCCATCCTCCGTGTTCAAAGTGAATAGGGATTCAAAACTGTCCTGATAAAGTATGTTACCGGTCGGTCCACACAATGAAACTGCCAGTCATCAGGTTATGGTAATAACCTTCCGTTACCAAAATATTTTGGTGCTGAGACCTGGGCTTAAAAATACTCTTCTATTCAATAATCATACAATGATATTGGTTTAAGAAACCTAATTATCACAATAGTGGCGATTAATTGCACAATTCTATTGAAATTAATGAAATAAATAATATTGTTTTGCGCGTGTAATATTTATGATCATTAATCAGTGAAACCATAGGACTTGTGGCAAACGAAGTGGAAAAAACTGGTGGGCGGAATCAGGGGATCTTTATATTATGTGCCCAGAGTGAGGCAAACTGTATTTAAAATTCTGCGCCGCTCCCTAGTCCTGGCTCAGGATATACATGTACAACCTTAGAAAAATTGTATCATTTTCTTTCTAGTTCGACTCCGGTGGCCCAATGATGAAATTCGATAACGACGATGGACAATGGTTAGTTGTGGGAATCGTCTCAACTGGGTATGGTTGTGCAAGGAAGGCATTCCCTGGAATCTACACTCGGGTAAACAGTTATCTCCCATGGATCGAGCAAGTGATCAACAAGCACACATTTAATTAATTGTGTGACAAACAAATTCCTCTCAGGAATATTTGCAAATGAAAATTGCTTCTGAAAAGCCGAAAAATCTAATTCTTAAATTTTTGTGAGTTTTTTTAATATACATATCATCAGTTAAACCCTTTATTTCAACCAATATCCTACATTTGTACTGACGTCTCTCGGCCGAGGCGTTGCCGAGTTATGACGTCATCAAGGCAAAAAGCTTAAGAAATATTCGTATCGATATCAAATGCCCGGAACGAAGTTTGTAGTAAGTCACAAGCTGAAATCAGGAAATTTTTGCGCCCGTGAATTATCTTAGGATCTTTTAGAAGATCCAGACTGCGGTTAATAAAATTGCTTAACACTTGGGAAACTTTTATAATTGAAAATGATCTGTTATATTGTTAGTATTTCTAAAAGTACTTGTTAAGTTACGTGTTTAATGTTTATATTGTTTAAAATACGGCACTGAAAAAACTTGCACCAAACTCACACTATCCTATGTGTATAGAAATGGAATATATTGAATCTAATTTAATTATCATTTCCGTGCGTCATCTCCCTCCAATTGTTTTGAAGATAACCATTCCCTAATGGTCATTGAAAACCAGATAATCCTATAATCCTCAAGTTGAATCCGCGAAATAAAATTGTGTGTACTCAATTAAAAGTTGAAAAGGGCATCAATAAATCTGCCCAGTCTCTTAAATCTTAATAATTGTTTTTGTACATTATGTATCCACTAGAGTATGGAAAGTATTGGAAGGTCGACAGAAGGTGAGCAAAAATTCACGCCCCGCTTTTCTTAAAAGCGGCGCAAATATAATATAATATAATAAAGGCGTTTTTTGACATGAGTACCATAGACCAGCAAAAACGCCTCACATGCAACCATAGGTCAGTCTTAAACAGCTAAAATTAACAAAATGTATTACCTTTCAACGAAATCGGGTGTCCACCTGGGATCTAAAATTACAATAGTTTTTAAACTTTTATTTTGCAAAATGGTCAGCAGAGTGAATGAGTAATACTTTCTAAAAAAAGTAGTAATGAAACCAAATGGTCAAGGTATTTGTGTTCAACCTCTGATGGTTTTTGCTGTAAAAACTCTGGCAACAGAAATGCACATTTCGCCGCTAGGGGTACACTACGTAGTAGATCACGTTTATGAGGCGTAGATCAACTGTAGAGAAGTGAGGAGTCTCTTACTGGTGGTGCTAGCAAATGCAGAACCGTATCCCCAAAAAGTGGGCCGAGTCAAGGCGCTTCCTTTTGGGCGTCTTACGCTTCAAGGTGATGTGATTATCCACATATAACCTCGAGTTTACATACACAACTTCCAGTTGATTTTAAGTAGGGTCGATAATTTTGGGAAAAACTAGTTTTAGATCACGCAAGTAATCACGTGCACAATCTGAATGACCAGTTGCTACAAAAGTACGTAGGAAGTCGGCTAATGAAAGAGATGTGTTTACATTATTCTGATTAACTGCCTGATTATATCACTTCAATCGATACAATTCAATGAATATGCAACGAACCTGGTAATCGTTTAACCAATCAATCGTTTAGCCAATCCCGTCCGATTTGGGCGAAGCTTTCAACTAGTTAAAGTACGATGGTTGTGTCAATGGTATATTCAGATGGAATATAACGTTGAGTATCAACATGCCTTCTGGGCACTTAAAGGGCGCATTTTTTGCTAATCTCTGACGACCTTCGAATTTTGCAAAGTCATTGTTATACGTGTATGTTAATTTCTTCTTCAAATTGTGGAATAGTAAGAAATTTGACGTATATCTTATTCAAAAATAAAATTCTACATCTTAGGCCAGTTTCGAATGAACATTAGATAAATTGTAATAAATCTAAGATAATATTTATTAACAAAAAGTAAATTATTTAATGAGAGGGTTAGATTTTTCTGTAAATACTGAACCTTAATTAAAGGTAATACCAGTAAAATTCTGTCCAATTTTCCTAAAATCAATTTTGTTCTTCTCTTAGGCGTATTGTTGTTTGTATGGCGAAACGGTAAGCTACGAAGCTTCCTTTATTTTCCAAATAACCCATTTAACAAAAACTGTCTTTGTCTTAATTAAGAGCCATGAAGGAAAATTCCCGCAGATTCCCCCGGGTTTTTTGTTCTCGTGATGTTTTCGTTGATATCCTACTGAATTTTTAAACTACACTGTATATTCCGCATAGTACAAAAATGTAGAGTATACACAAATGGATGGAAAAGTTGGTTAAGGCATGGCTTGATGGTTTAATTAGCTTCCCGGGTCTCCAAGGGTTTCTCATATTAGCGGTATGGAACCCCAATAACCTATATATCACTTAAATGGGCATGCAAATAAAATAGAGTAAAATTGTAGTAATTTTATGTCCCTACAACCACCTGGTGGAGGGTGGTGGTTAAAAATGTCCAAAAGAAATGGCCGAAAATCAGCAAATCATTGATTTTTTTGATTTGTGGCAAACAAACAAATAGTAATTCCTATAAACTACATGTATACACCCCTGGAAAGGGTATTTAAGATACAGTTAAATTGTGGTGGTTTCATGTCCCTAATATGAGAAATTATCGCAACTTTTAAGGGCAATATGTAGTCATTATCGCAGGAAAAAGGCTGCAATATATAGCGATATCGGCCCGCAAGAATGGATCTTGCTATATCAGCCTTCACCTCCCTCATGGACTATGAAGGTGATGCTCCCAGTGTGCCTGTAGTTGCACTAACCTGG